>SMLS01068036.1:0-65472 GCA_004785975.1 Popillia japonica
TTTCCGAACAAAAAGTATAAAATGAATCATCGAAGGTATTGGATGTCTCAGGGTCTTCGTATATCATGTAGGACCAAGCGAGAGTTATTTCTTTTGACGAAACTATTTTCGGATGGTGTGTTGATCGGTTATTATAAAAAGTATTCCGCCGTGCTCAAGGATCTTATCAGGCTGGCCAAGGTCATGCATGTCGAAAAATCAATTGCTACTTCGAATAATAAAATTAGGACCGCCTGGCAAATCATTAAGCAAGAATCCACGCAAGCTGTCCCTTTTCGTAACAATGAATTGAAAAACGATGATGATGATTATTTTAACGCGTTGCCTCAGTCATCAAGTCATAATTGAAATTGTACCAGTGCCGGTGTTAGAAGACAACCTTCAATACTCAATCAATCTGCTTCGATGTTTATTCATCCCGTGACTGAAAGCGCAGTCCTTGACACAATAAGTAGTCTAAGGCGCACCGGTGCCAGTGGTTACGATGGTGTTCCTATAACCATTATAAAAGAAATAGGGGGCTTTATTAGCGAACCATTTGAGCATGTTATAAATTGTATTTTTCAATCTGGAATCTTTCCCGACGGTTTTAAAATTTCTAAAATTACACCTCTTCATAAAAAAGGTAAAACTTCATGTGTAGGCAATTATCGGCCAATATCCATTCTCCCCACTCTTTCTAAAGACGTGGAGAAAATTATGAAAACACAATTGCTGAACTTTTTGGTAGTCAACAACCAACTTTCATCGGATCAGCACGCGTATTTAAGTAACAAATCGACAACCACAGCTCTTACAGATACAATTGACTCCATCCTCCATAACATTAATTCAGGCAAACATGTCGCTTGCATTGCTTGTGATCTGACCAGGGCTTTCGACATGGTAGACCATGGTATCCTTAAAAGCAAGCTATACGCCTACGGGGTTAGAGGAAAAGCTTTGGAATTGTTCAGCTCGTATTTGGAGGGTCGCTCACATTATACGGAGGTACGTTATATGGATGAAAATGGTGTTTTAGAATCTTATCGTTCTTCGTCCATCGATAGTACTGTGGGAATACCGCAGGGATCAATTTAGGGTCCGTTATTTTTTATCATTTATATTAACGATTTGCCGCAATTTGTCACAGATAAAGTGGTCTTATATGCAGATGATACCAGTTTGATTGTAACGGGTTCCGCCCATCAGAAACTTCTTCAAAATTGCCGCGTATTTTATATTATATTCTTTGTATGTGTTGCAATATTGTTCTATACCAATGGTACGATCAATAAATCAAATCAAATCAAATATAATCCCTTTGCATCTAGGAACTTTTATAAGAAATTCAAAAACGGAAGCCGTGTAAGTCATCTATGTATTAGAAGAAGTGATAAATACTCAATTTTAATGCTATGCAGATTCATGTTTTTGTTGTAGAATTCTAATAGCTCCAAAAACCACAACTTTTGATTAATTCTGAGCACGTGTTTTGATGATAAGTGGTTTGTCATCAGAACATGTCCCGAATTAAGTCGTCAACCTCAATCGCTTGAATTGATAATCTGATCTGTGTTGGTTTACAATAATTATAATGATTTTACATCTAATTGTAAATCCTCTCTCAACAGTATATTGAGTTGTCTTTCAGGTGACAGGCCTGATAAATTGTCTATCATGCGATTTTATTTCGTCTTAATGTTTAGAAAGTAGTCCAATGCTAATGATGCGAATCGGAATCCCGTTTTAAGGTTCCTTGTTAAGTTGTTTTTGTAATATTGTTTAGTTTTTTTGTAATAGTTTGTAATTTTGGCCACATGTCTGCAAGATTTCTTTACCTAAAAAGCCCAAACTAACCGATCAGTTCTTTAATCAAATGTGTAAATAATTAAGTCTTTAATAAACTTAGAACCGAACCCGAATTTGACGAAAAAAGCATATTTAAGGACAATTTAGCTCTAGCTTAATAGTTTAATGTATACGCAAAACTGCTATGCTTTTACCTGAACGTTAATTCCGAAGACGTATTGCGACCGTTTAAACTGGCAGGAAAACTAAGTAGACGTACTTAGTTTGGAGGGTGCTGGTTATAGCGTTCTCGTAAATTGAATTAATTCAAGATGGTGCTTGTAGCCGCATTTCCAAATAAATAATTCATTAACAGAATAAATGTTTATCAAATTGAATATGCCTAAAATTGAACCTGTAAGTTATGTCATCTGCAATGCAATTTAACACGTAAGTAAACTTATTTCTGTGTTAATATCATTTTTATAGATAATAATAATGATAATTTATTGTCCAATGGCAAAACTTTTTACAGGACAAACTAAAGTATGTACCTACATACATACATACATACATACTGCTGCTAAAGTACATACACAAAAGAGTATAGAAGTAATATAATATATTCAAAGAAAAAAAAAACAAAGAACTATGATCGTATATCCATAACATGAAAACATATATCATTATACAACAAATCAGCATTACGACTCATTATAAATAAGGGTGACTTGAATAAGAAATTTGGGCGAGGGCGGAGTAATAAGAAGGTAAATGAGGAGCAAGAGGATAAAAGAGGCACAAGGAAATTGATAGAGGAAAGTAAATCAGGAGAATTAATACCAACACGAACAATGTTCCAAACGAATCTGGCTCCACACACATTCCGACGATGTTCCAACGATCGCACACCATACCTTTGACTTTTTCAATGTTCCGTTGGAGATGGATCTAATGTGGTGACCAAACCATAGATGCGTATTTCAATTTACTTACAACAAAGCTGAAGTATTGTATTTAGGAAAGAACCCATCATTGAAAAGCTCGCACGATCGTAGGACAAAACCTAAAGTTCTTAAAGCAGCAGCCCATAAATGAGAAACGTGTTCCGCAAAACTCAAGCGGGAATCAAATAAAACTCCCAGATCTCTAACCGTATCAGCCTTTTTAAGATAAGTATCACGTATCTTGTACAATGAGTTGACTTAATAAATTTTTCTCGTAAAAGTAACAAACACACACACACTAACATTTAACCTTAATTTGTTTAAGAATCACTAGCTGAAAATACAGTCTAAGTAATGTTGAAGATGCGCCACATCGTCTAAGGTTCTAATGGGAGCGTAAATTTTTTCGTCGTGCGCATAAGCTAGTACTGGACCGGACAGAGATATCAATAAATCTTTCACGAACAGTACAAACAAAAGTGGTCCCAGATGCGACCCCTGTGGTACTCCAGAAGTGGAAGTAAAATCAAATGATTTATAACCATTACAAAGAAGGTACTCAATTCTTAGTTAAGTAAGAATTTAGAAGTTGCAGGAACGAAGAACTTAATCCAAAGAATGATAGTTTGTAGAGCAAAATGCCATGATCAGTGACATCAAAAGCGCTGTAGGTCGATATAGATAACATCAACTTGGCCTTGAAGATCAAGTTGTTCACATCAAGATGTTGGCAGATGTTGTTGTATAGAGACAAGATTAATAACTGTTGGCATTCCTTTAATAAAACCATGTTGCTTCCACGAAATACACGGGACTGTATTGTAATACAAACAAGAATAAATATCATGTTGAAATACCTTGTCAAAATTTGACAAAGTAGAAATCGGTCTATAGTTACTAACACGAGTTTTGTCATTTTTCTTCAAAACAGGACTGATTCTTACACGTTTCCATCTCGTAGGATAAGTAGATGTACCAATTGCCAAATTAAATAATATAGGTCAAAGGTTTCGCAAACACAGAACGAGCATCGTGTAGGAGAAAACTAGGTATTTGATCATCCCCATCGATATTCTTCTGCGGAAACTTCGACACAATATTAATTAATTCTTCTTCCGTCATGAGTAACAAAGTTAAAGGAGTACAGTTGGAATGAGTAATATTAGGTGAAAAATCATTAGTGTCAATGTGTATTGAGGAAAACTTGGAGGCAAAGGTATTAACTATCTCCTTATGTGTATGAATACGCTCATCATCATCAAAAAAGACTTTAGGTATACGTGTGGTGCCAATCCTAGTGTGAATGAATAATAATAATAATAATTTATTCGTTATGTGCCACATATGTAAGTGTATATAACAGGTCATATAAAAATAATTGATTATTCAATAAACAGAAGAGAAATAGAAATAAAGACCACCAAATACAACTATGTAAACCAAATCAATAAACAAAGTACACATACTGGCAGCAGAGAACAAGCAGTAGATATCTGCATAGCAATTAAAATTGTTAATATTTTTCTACCGAATAGAATATATGTTGTAAGAGATACTGCTTAACTGTTTGTTTGAATTCTCTAAGCATCACAATATTCTTACACTCAGATGGTAGTTCACAATAAAAGTATTTCTATGCTTATGTATGTACACCCACGGACTTTAGTTATGTCCGGTATCTAGCGGTACAGCCTGCGCTCCTGTCACCATGTCCGTTTTATCTTAAAGGGAATAGTAGTAAGTCATAGTCAGTATATACATGGCAACGGTAGCAGCTGTAGCTGTCGAAAATGATCTCTTTCAGATTAGCTCAAACAGAAGTTTGAACTTTTGCGAGGTAGACTGAACAGGCAGCAGCAATATCACTCGTGCATATAGACCGGAGTCTGCTAAATTGATGACAAAATATGAGGTTATAATAGTTCTCCGTTTTTGCCGATGATAATTCTTTAGTTTTAGGTGCAATGTTTGTAACAAAATATTCCTAAAAAAATGATATCAGAGAATAAGCTAAGTTAAATTCTCCTCCTACCCATACCCATATAAAACATTAATTATTGTAAAAGATAATTAATTGCCAAATAATTAACTAAAGCTTGTATGTAGGTTATATTTTATCTTACTTCAGCGTGGAATGCCAAGACGGTGACTATCCTTCTTGATACTATATCTAAAGAAAGAGAAAAATATATATAAGATTCTCAGAAAAAGGAAACTGTAGAAAGGTACAATTTGGAAAAACTAGTACGTGATTGTTCGCAGTTAACGCTTCTATTGTTAGTTTGATCGATCGCTTTCATTGTCCAACGCTAACGACTAAACTATAAAAGGGAAGTTTAATTCGGGTATTTTGCTTGCATCCTATACAAGAAAACAATTTGAACTTATAAAAGAAAAACAAATATAAAGCCTTATAGAAAAAGATCTCTTTGGTATTATGTATAACATAATGTAAAGAAAACGATACCTTCTTAAATTATTGCAGACAATAAAATCTAATCGACCAATAAATATAACGTTTCACAAATAAAATTTTCTTGGTACATTTGATTGTGGCGTCATTTACGTTTATTGAGACTATTCACAGTTTACGCATATACATACATTGTAGAAAATTATAAGGAAGTAGTGTTTAATAATCATACGTGTGCGTGTGCTGACACAATAGAGATAGCTGACTTACCAGAAATACAACTACGTGAAATATACAGCAAACCACCACAACATTTTCTACAGTTACTAGGCTTCAAGTTTCTTGAAGCGTTTCCTTCCTTTACCTAAAGAGGAAGCTGAAAATATTGGAATGGCTTACTGCCACGGTTCTATTTCAATTTTGTAAATATTCTATAGGCAATGCAATTTACGAAAATAAGATTATAAGCTTGTAGTCTTTGTATTACTTATTTCTCTACTTACTGTTCCTACTTGTACTTACTTATTCAATTAATGCAACAAGGCATAGGTATGGCTTAATAGTAAAGACAATACATGCAAAATATATAGAGAATTAACTTACAATTGGAAATGAGTAAAGGTAATCAGGTCATAAAAGAAAGAAAACAGAAATAAGTAAATTACTAACAACTCCTCAATGTAGCTCTTAGGCAATGCATACATGACTGATGTTGTACATAAATGTAGTTAGTGAGTTGTTAAAAATATTAATATTTCAGCAATTACTATTGAATAAGGTCATATTTCTAAGAAGCGGTGAATTTTGAAAAGCGTAGTCTTAGTAGCTGGAAGCTTAAATAGAAAAAAAGAGCGGCTACAAGCTAAAGAGAGCTAACGAAGTACAGTACTTCAGTACAGTCAATTTTACCACTGCAGACTGGGCCGAACTGATATAAAATTTCGATGAAATGTATTCATAACTAAGCACCAGGATCTGCAACTTCCTTGTAAGAATAGGGAACCGTCTTCAGACATGGGACGCAATATCAAACCTATCTCAAGTGAAATAACCAAATCTAACAGTCTATTTTCGATTCCATTAAGACATGATTCTCTGAATAAGACTACAATGAACATCCTACCATCCAGTCAAGTTTATTAGAGAATACTGTAATCGACCTGTCAAAAGCCTACGTAATATATATGTACACAAGATCACTCTGCATTCTATGATCTAGGCTAACTAAGATGTAGTTAGTGCAAACAACCCACTTGGCCGGCTAATGTAGCAAAAGACACCCATCAGAACCAGAACCGCAGGACACCTACGTGTACGATGGAGAGATCTGGTTTGATCTAACAACAAACCGACCCAATTCTTATGGACGACTGAGTGAGATGGAAGCAATTTGTGCAATCAGCCAACACCCAAGTTAGGTTGTAGTGCTAGGAGATGAAGAAGAAGAAAGATTGATCGCTAAATAAAGCGCAGTCATAGGGAAAAGGTGGAAATCAGAATCCACACTGTCACGTACGTTGAATTCGTTGTAACGTTTTAGAGTTTCCAAAATGGAAAAATTTTCGTCAGTCGATGAGTGAGTTGGATAGTCACTACAAAAACCATCAAAACTTGAGCAACAATACTTGCAATCGAAACTGTATCGATTGCTTCGTCGTTTTCAAATTAGATCACATTAGGCGAAGTGGTCTCAGATAAGGCAAACTGCCCGAGTAATTTAGAATTAACACAAATAGTTTTGAATGTTTTCTAAATTGTATCGGTTCGACAGGGATTAAATATTCAGCTCTCGGTTTTTTTTTACAGCATTATAATATTATTGTACTTGAGATTTATTTTTCTCCTTTATCACAGTTGAGTGCAAAAACTAATGTGAAAAAATTAATTTAAATATAGATGTTACAGAAACGAACTTATTTATTGATTTATTTAAGATTATGTAAAATCTGTTAACAACTTCATGTGTAGTAGAAATGTTCATTGCTCCAGTCGGCAGCGAACAATTCCTAATATATAAATCCAAAATGCGGTCAATAGCGGTAGTTGAAAAAAATTACAATAAATTACAGTAAGTGAAAGCATTATGTATCAAATTCTAATCATTCTAGAAGAGGGATTTTTGATAATTCAATTGTAATATCCACCATTCAGCAGTTTGTTAATGTAATCGCAGTATTTTTCTTTATTTAAAAGTAGGTAAGTATTCTCCGCATAAATTCCGGCTCTCTGAGTTCGGCTTTAATCCCATTACCATCTTGATTAAAATTTGTAGAACGAGATATCTCAGAACTGAATATTTATTTTGTTATCTTTAATACTATTAACGATAATAAACACTATTTTCAGAAACATGTACATATCTAGAATAAACAAAAGATTTGTAAATGCAATACCATACAACAAAAAACTGCTAAAGTATTGGTAGTTGTAGTTTCCGCTTCAATAACAATACAACCACTCACGATTTATTTTCACGACGTGAAACTCGTAACAATTTAAAAGCATTTTAAATCCGGCGTATTTCCTGCCGACGAACAGGCTTTTTTACTTTGTCCTTGTTGAACAAAGTTCGATCTGTAACACGACCGTAAAGCCAAAAAGTTTCATTTTATTTCCCAACAAACTAAATCACAACAGATAATTAGTCTTTCCTAACGCTCTGGAAACTCGATTTTAAAAGGTGTGCGGGTTCGTTTAAAAGTAGAATTGCAGTTTCATCGTAGCAGTAAGTAGGGCGTATTACTTGTAATTGGAATATCCTGGATTAAATTTGAAAATTACACATATAATAATTTCGTAGTGCGTGCATTCGTGTTAAAATAATTTTAGATTTGTACTTTTCTTAGTTATACTGGAAATGAGCATTAACTTCTTTATTTTAAATAGAATTACTTAATTTGTTTTATAGATTTCTATTGCTGAGATAAATCTAAAACGACTTCGCCTAAACTACATTAAAAGTTTTAGACAATGAATTAAATACCTGCATTAATTACCTCAAATGCAGACTATACTAGATGTTCAGAAAAGATAGCATAGTTGTTTTACAAAGTTATTCTTCTTATTTTCAACTAGTACTAGTATTTTGCTAGTTCTATTAGATGTGGAACTAAATATTATGATTATAAAGTTACTGTGAAAAATGTAAAAAATACGTTTTTAATTAAGGAAGTTAAAGATGAAAGAGCTCATCAATGAGCTAAATACGTATATACAGGATACTTAACATAACGTCGAAAGATGCCAAAAAACTAAACCCAAAATATGCCTATAATAGGCGCTCATGGTCTATTGTTGGTATCAGCCTGATACGAGGGTACAATGAAACAAGATCAAGCATTGGCTTCGGATGATTTCACAGTACTTCTCTTTTGACCTTTACGTTCACAACACGCAAATGCGCTGTATGAAACCTCATGTCACATAATGCTTTACCAAATGATGACGTCCTTATATTCCTTAAATAAGTTTCTCAAACTGTACACAGCATTTGATAGACCCTATCTTCTAATTTTTGCACACTAACAGCATGATCTCCAGAAATTGTTCATTACGTTTATTACTCTTCCAATTGTCTGCTTATTATATGAAACACACTTTCTAACATGGTAATAGAAGCTTCAGTTAATCGTTACATCTTCATATATTAACAAAGTGTCGAATTAAAGTGGCTCTCCATAAATCCACTCACAGTAGATGTACATATCTCGTTGCAAAAGCACTATAAGTACCGGGTGGTCAGATAAAAAGGCAAAGTACTGTATCTCGGAAACTATTCGTCGTAGAGACTTGCTGTCAAAAAATTATTATTGGTGGCCAAAAGAAGACTGGAAAATATTTTCAATTTCCAAGATGTTCGCCAGAGATTTTTACTAAAATCCATCTACTAAACGTTACCAAAAAATATATGTCTTTTAAAGCTAAGCTCTACCCGAGTAATTTTTGTTTAAAACTTTTTGACGTATTCATTACAGTAAAGTGGTAGCCAGTAACTCGATGTTCTTTTTGCAATAAACAGTTGAACTCTTAAATGACTGAATAGATTTTAACAAATTTGGTCTCGTTAGAGAAAACTTGAGATATCGAAGAAAGAAAATTTAGTAATAAATTAAAAATATAATTTTGAGAAGACGCTATTAAGACAGGTATTTATTGTTATTGATTCGTCTTTTTCCAAATTTCAATTATAAAATTACATAATTCAATAATTTTTAAATAATGAAAGTATTCTTAGTTCCAGCAAGTTTGAAAAAAATCGTGTAGGGGCATAATAAGAAAAAAGGATCTATTGTGAAATAAAACCAATGCCTCCTTCAATGCTCGAACTGTTTTGCATCAAACTCAATACATTGTTGGAGTCGCTAATGCTTGGACATTAGAGCAGCTTCAATGTCTGCTCTTGATGGGCTAGAAATAGTTTCTTGTATACGCATATTCATGTCGTTTCTCCTTGTTGGTAGAATTTGGTAAACACTATCTTTTAACTGGCTCCATAGATAGAAGAACAGTAGAACAGGTGAATTATGGGGATCTGGGTAGGCAAGGAAATAGACTGATTTATCCAAACCACCACTGGTGATGTCTTAGATATAAATGTTCTCGTACATTTCTTCAGAAATACGTTTATTATTTAAAAATTATTAAATTATCAAATTTTGACATTGAATCTTGAAAAAAGACAAATAAACAACAATAAATGCCTGTGTGTAATAGCGTCTTTTTAGAATTAAGTATATGATAACTAAATGTTCTTTCTTCGATATTTCCAGCTACAAATAGGATATGGAGGTACGGTTTTCACTAAACTATTTAGGTATCATTTTACTATATTTTTATGAAAAAAAAACATATTATTGGATTTAATATTTTGCAATTCTCTATTATTACATCACAAAATGCGGTCTAATCATTAAAAATTGACTTATCACAAGTAAGATGCGTTTGATGTAATAATAAATGTTTTCTCCAACTACACCAACTTTGTTAGAATCCGTTGAATCGTTTAGAAGTTACAGTTGTCTATATTCAAAAAAGCATGGAATTACACCCCACCACTTTCTCTTAATACGTCGATAACTGTTAACCAATAATTAGTCGAGTAAAACTTAGCTTTAAAAGACATATTTCCGTATGGTTTAGTTGGTGGATTTCAGTGAAATATAAAAAAAAAATTAAGATGGCAGTTACGGCAGGACCATTTGGGAATCAGAAAACATGTTCTACGGTCTTCTTCTGACCACTTTAATAATATTTTTTTACCGCAATTGTCTCCGACGACTAGTTTCCGAGATATAGCACTTTGCATTTGACCATCCGGTACATCTCTATAAACATGTTTTTAGCTTTTTAACTTCTTGTCAATAATGGTTTATTATTATTAATAATGGTTTGTCATTTTAATAGGATCTATTATTTTTTTTTGTTTAGCAGTTGGAAATATCTCTAATCTTTTGAATTTTCATCTCAAAGTGAATTACACTTTTTAGAAAAAGGTATTTTGATGATCAAGCCACAGATTATTATATGGTATTCTATTGCATATAAAATTACAAAAAATAGCATATCTTTCACGCAAAATGTAATTTGAATTTTGAGTTACCCTAATGTACACTCATGGAAAGTAAAGATTGGACACTTTCAACACGTTGGTATATGGAAACTGTCCAATCCTTACTTTCTAGATACGTATTCATATATATTATGTACATACATATGTATTTTTGTTATATATGTATATGGCGGGTGTGTTTATAGATCCCGACAGCAAATACAGCAATTTTAACCTCTAAATCGAAAAGATCAGCACCTGTTGATAGTATTACTGATTTGTGTAGGTACGTATCAATCAATAATATTTGGTGTGTAATGACATACATATGTAGGTTTTTTAATTTTCTAGCAAAGTGCTCTCATTAATTTCAATGTGTGAATTCCACTTTTTTAACGCTGAATTAGGCAGGAAATAATTCTGAAAATCTATTTTTCCGAGGTGGTATAGGAAATTTGCCTCTAGTAATCACGGATTCCAGATAAATACAAATTATTATCGTTTAGATATGTAGATTTAAATTTATGTATTTTAGGATTTATTTTTCAATTTAGATTGCTACAAAGTTCATACTAAAAACTTGCCTTTTACAGTAAAAAAAGCAAAAATTGAAAAGACTTTATTTTCAATTTTAAACGTATGCACCACTGAATTTGTATTGTATAGGATCTTATATACAGAGCGTACTTCATCAATCAATCGATTGATATATCACTAATTACTGGCTGAAGGCAAACAAGATGATCTACGCAATACCCCCATCGTGCCCGAATTATGTGGCTGCCGCATGCTAATATGCTATAACAACAGTCTGTTGCTATTGCACTCGCACTATGCATAGAATAGGATTTTTGCCCCCGATCGTCTGCTTTATGGGAATCTAATGTATCGCCGAACATCGATAAAGTACATGGAAAATTGATGTATAAGATAAAGATGCGACAAGCTATGCAATGGCACAGGAGAAGATAGCATATAGGCTTTTCTTGTTCTACCGCACGGAAACTATCTATGCTCACCTTTTGTTTTTGACTTTAGGTGTCGACCACTTGCAGGTGTTCACATGGTATGTAAGAAATCAGTGGCTATAACATTAGATGCTTCTGACAAAGTCTATTTATGAAAGTCAGTAAAACAATCCAACAAAAGAACCATCTTCAAGAGTTACGTTTGGCTTTATTGGTTTATTAATATTGTAAATCCACAAAAATATTATCCAATACATCTCAAATATGTCACCACAAAGAGATACGTCAGACAAATAAAATCTGTGCAAAATGTCGAACAGATTTTCTTGAATTTTATCATTAACAGAAATACGTCAAGAAGACAGCAGCTAGCGTTAAAAACTACGCGAACCTTAGTAGCTAATGAGTAGTCTCTTTATTACAACACGCCGAGGAATGACGTGTCAATGATGCCGTTATAAATATTTATAATAGTCAATGTCCTGACGGTAGCGATTACGGTTCCCTCAAAGTCGTTGTCATTGACCCCAAAATCGATTCCAATCTGATTCGCATTTCAGTCAATCGGGTACATAATATTGGAAGTTTGGCACAATTTGCTTTCGTAAACTTCAATAAAGATCTAATTTTCTTTCTTTCACAAAACATCTGGATCGAAGGACACAAAATTATATAATGACACTCAGGAAGCTGGACGTTTTGTAGTGTGGCAAAATCTAGACAAGATTCCTTATTTTATAGCAACTCTGTATATCCAATACAGTAAATAAAACTTTACAAACGTACATGACTTTGGTACAAGTCCTAACTTTTCAAAATTAGCTATGGTAGCAGTTCGTTAGCTTGTAATTTGTAAACTTTTGCCTTTCATGCTTCCTTTGCAGTTAGTAATCTTAGATGGAAACTTCAATACAATTTCTATTTCTCTTACAATCAACGTTTCGACGTTGTTGTTTAGTATGGTCGGCCATCTCGTTCGCGATCCAGCGACTACCAAACTTTTCTTACTGGCTTACGTATTGAATACACTTGGGATACAATATATCCATTTTATTATATCCTACAGAATATGTTTTGCGCAATCCAGTAAATGAAGAAATTTCATTAACTATAAGATTTGAAGATGTGTTGTGCTTAAAATATGATTTGTTATTTATTAGTGCGTTTTCATATGTCAATCAACATAACTGCCTCTTGCCTACTTTAAACCTCGGAACATATAAATATTAAGTATACCTATATATATTAACTTATTACGAAATGAACTGTAAAACTTTAAATTCAACAAAAATTTGTCAACACTAAGTTTTCAGCGACCATAAAACGACATTTTAATATTTTATGCGCTAGAAAATGTGATTTAGTAACTAATTAACTTGGAAGCGTGCTGTAACTTAGACGGCTTACTGCAGATACGCAAGATATCACATAAAAGTATTTATTTAAAGGCGTCACATCTGCAATTAAATTGAGGTAATCTTATCACAGTTGTAATTTGAGATCACGATATCTTCTGATTAACGAAAAATATAGTACGCAGAGTAGATGATACTACTTCTTGGGAAATGGAAGTCGATAGTGAGTTAAAGAATTGTTTTTACTAGT
The DNA here is from genome assembly GCA_004785975.1 of Popillia japonica. Classification (NCBI taxonomy): domain Eukaryota; kingdom Metazoa; phylum Arthropoda; class Insecta; order Coleoptera; family Scarabaeidae; genus Popillia; species Popillia japonica. The sequence continues at coordinate 13,252 of SMLS01068036.1, forward strand.
TAGAACAGTCTAACGTACATATGTAGTCGTTAAGACGTTAATGCTAACTAAATGTCGACACAAAATCGTACAGTTGCAAAAGAAACGTGAAAATGCAAGCAAATGCTAGGTGTGATACTGACTATGACAGAACGAACAAGCAGTCAGGTGGAAAATGAATTATGTACTCGATATAGGAACATCTTGACATATAGTGCACCGAAATTACACCCCAAATTATCAATAATAATAGAAAAATAATTATTATAGGATGACTATATTATTAGGATTCTCTTAACAGAACTATTCCTTATCAAGATTACCAATCTTAAGATGTAAAATTTGTTTTGGAAAACCAAATTTTGGCCAAAACGATCCAAGGTTTTCCGGCATAGTGTTTGAACTCGATACCCCTATCAATTTAGTCTGTGCTTGTTGAGAATAAGAATCAGATGTTCTAAACCGTCTTGTGACTAGCAGCAATCGACGAAGCGAAAGCAGCATGGTTCGTCAAGGCCTAAGTAGTTTCGAGTTACGATATGTTGTCTAAGCAGAAGTCAAATTATGATTGAAAGATATTCTTCTAAGTTGCCAGCTACGAATTGCATTTACATGCATAACTAGGGGAATGAAAACCTATCCCACAGCAGCTATTGAAGTAGTACTACACCTTACTTCTCTCCACATTTTGGTGGAGAGCACAGCCAGGAAGACCACATGTAGAATGGTCAGGGAAAGGTTAGCTACGAATACGCCTCAGCCTCCTGAATGTGAGAAAATCTGGGAGATGCCCCGGACGACTTCCAAGAAGTTTAACTTTGTGGAAATATTTACCACAAAGCTTAGTACCAATGCGAATGGGACAAAGACAACATTTAGAAACTCAATAGAAAAGGTATCAAACGGTACACTGATGACTCCGAGACGGCAGAGAGAAGTAAAATATAGATATATGGGCCCAGAACCAAATATTCTGAAAACTTGGGGATGTACCCAAGTACCTTCCAGGCGGAAATACATGCTATTAAAAGAGACGTCCAGTTCAGCATTGACAAAAGCTATGAAAAACAAGAGATTATCATAATGTCTGATAGTCAAGCAGCCATCAGTGCGCTGAACTTCAATATTACAAGGTGATTTGGGAGTGTCTAGACAAAATAAATGAGGCTAGACAAAAGGAACAAGGTAGCTTTACTGTGCGTTCCGGGACACACATGAGTGAAAGGATACGAGATAACAAACAATCTCACTAAGACAAGGGCCAGAACTTTTTTGCGGGATAAGTTGCAGTGTAAAACTGAAGAAGCTCAAAAGTGAAGTAGAACAGAGAAAATGCAAATACTGACAGAATCTCTACGGTATGACGCAAGATACAACACTTCTGGGAACCGACATATAACCAAAAGAAATCTTCAGAATGTACATATTAACCTCAGCAAAACCTTGGTAGATGCACATGGAATTGAGGACGAAGAGCCACCAAATCTGGGATCTCCCGACATTCTGCACTTTTCGAAAGAAATCGCACTAATCGGGCAGCTGCTAAATATAGCGAGAATAAGAGACACAATAGAATTTTTAGATCGCAGTGTATCGTCACCCTGTACTTATACCTAATTCGATATCTGCAAATTACAGTTAAAATCCGGTAACTCCAAAGAGCTCGGCTTTTAATTAATTCCAAACAGATGTTTCGACAAAGTGTAGGTTGTCATCAAAAACCAAATACTAAACTAATAAAAGATAATACAACAAGCAAATTTTAAAAACGATTTTTAAACGTAATGTGTTATAAAAATTTGGGAATAACTGTCCACTAACTTATGATAAATGAGTTCTACTACCGTGCTTGAAACGTATCTCTACATATGTATTGTGCTGGATTGAAAAGATAGCTCTAGCTCCTAATTTAGTCAGCGAACGTAGACATTTGGACGTTGTCAGACAGATGACTGAAGTTTCATAAATTTTTAAAAATGGGTTGTCATGAGTTAAAAAAAAGAAGGGAGATAAATAAAAAGTCAAATATCAAGAGAGGTTAAAAAATAGTGATAAGAGAGTTCAATAAATATAAGAACCCGTAAACAATAAAAAAAGAATTTAGCAGTTCAAGAAGTATCCGTGAGGAACCTGTGAAAAATCCAAGAACAATTTATCAGTGCAAGAAGTATCTGTGAGGAACCCAAGCCCTAAATTAAAATATATGTACATAAAGTCAATAAAGATATAGTTACAGAATGTATGTATATCGAAGAACGTGTTAACCAATATAAATATATGGTATTGCAGTTTGGAAGGTAGCACAGTAGAAACTGAATTAATTGTATATCAACGCTGTCGAAATAGATAGTAATTATGAGGAGAATGCTATTTATACACCTATTAAAATTGTAATTTTTTGTCAAACTTAAATTAAGGATTGATTGTAACAGAGTTAAGCTGTTTTCCTCGCACAAAGTTTAGTAGCAACATATACATTTAAGATATGTATGCTATATATAGCACCCTATATACAGGGTGTCCGCGATATACAAAGCATGCAGTTAAGGGATGATAGCTATAACGATATAGAAACAAAAACATTTAATACACCATGGGTCTATCTGTAAGCGTAAACGAGAAAAATAATTATTTCTAAAAAACTTTATTTGATCAAACTGTACAAGAAAACTTATCCATATTGCTTCTTAAATAACCAAATATCAAAAATTTTGAGTTGAAAATAACTGAAAACAACGACGAAAACGAATTATTTGATACTTTGAAACTGAAGCGTGGCGTCATTTCTCTTACACCATACTGTACATATATTCAATAGAAGCCCATCTGCAACACATGTTTATACGACCTTGAACTACATTAGACCATTGTATCGTACCATATCGTACGAAGTCAATGGCCATACGTTTTAAAAATATCCGATAAGCAGCAAAGAGGTATCTTTACGTTTTTTTTTAATAATGTTATGACAATAAAATCGATGTTATGTTGAAGTTAGACTGAAAATGGCGTGCTTAATATCAGCTGTCGATCAGTAAATGAAAATTTAAGTTTAGGGAAAGTCGCATTAAATGAAAACAATGTAATAATAGTGCAATTATGTTAGGGCGCTTTAAGCTCTTTCGTAAAGGCTACTACAAAATTTAGTTCTTTTCTTTTATTTGTGATAAATTGGTGGTCCTAAAACGGACCTTTTTGAGCCAGGAGAAAATGTATTACAGGAGGGGCTCGATGCGTTGCTCATTTGCAAGAACACATGCCTGTAATCGTCGGGTAAATCCTGCACTGATCGGCTGCCGCTGTACAGTATACGTCAAAGTTTGTGACATGAGAAATAACTTTTTTCTCGTTTACGCTTATAGATAGACCCAAGGTGTATTATATGTTTTTGTTTCTAAATCTTTGTAGCTATCATTCCTTAAATGCATTCTGTGTATATCGCGGACACCCTGTATATGTACATATGTGATATTGTTTAATTTCCTTCTCAAATATATGTACTTACATTAAATCCTTCTTTAATCTATGTTCCCACTTAATTATAGAACCTGATTTCAACGTTCAAAGGGTTGTTTGCGACTCTTAGTGTTTCATGTCGTGAGTGTTGAGGTATCGCCGTCATGTTACAACAACACAATTGAATGTTACTATTTACAAAGTACAATACCAAAAATGTTATGTACTAATATCGAAAATAATATACTCTATAAAAACACGCATTACAATAAATATGTATAAGCGCATGCATATTAAGTGTTTTGATATACTAATACAATATTTCTCGATAAAATTAGGTGAATGGTCTGATATGTCAATATGGGAGGGCTTGATGCGAAATGTACCATCTTTTTCAAATTAATTGGGAATCGAAGCGCGACAAATTTTGGATCGATATGCAACTAAAACTACACGAATTTGCAGACATAGCGATGCATAATTCAGAATTTTTCGTAGATAGTTTTTAATTATTATTTTATTGTGTAGTACTGTTTCGTATTTTTTTATAATTTAGAACAGAATCTATGTAATTATAGTAAATTATAAGTTATAGCAGTAATATGTCATGAAGGTTTGAGAAAAAAATGGATAATAGTAATACATATGTATATTCCATATGCGAAAGGTATTAGGTAGAAGCAGCGCGGCGCATGTAAGACAAGGATAGCAGTATTGTAGCGATAGATTCTCAAAGAGTGGCTGTTTTGCTTGATCAATGAGTTATTTAATTTATATATGTAGCTTTCATACTCGCCGCAAAATTCTTCGATATAATGGTCCGCTCATACGGTAGGTATAGTAGTGTGCATAAGTTTTTGATCACTCACATATTACGCAAATACAAGTTTGTTGCAACTTTTTTCGGAGGCAATGGTTACAATAAAGTCATTTCTCTACTCTAGAACATTGACAATAATGTGATTGGTATAACCTTTTGTTTATTCAACAATACCACTAAACTATTTTTAATTAAACAAAAAATCGTTAAATTAACAGTCACAATCATTTACCGAAGTTTGGATGATCTGTTGACGGGTTTCGTCCCAACAGACACCGGTTAATTTTCGTCGAATCCCCGTATTTTCCAGTTACTATTTTTGACCATTTGTTTAGTATATTTATCATTGTATTGCAGTTATAACTTAAAAAGGCAATTATCGCTAAACTATTTTGAATTAAACCAAAAAATCGTTAAATTAACGGTCACAATCGTTTACCGAAGCTTAGATTATCTGTTGACGGATTTCGTCCCAGCAGGCGCCGGTTAATTTTCGCCGAATGGCCGTAGTTTGGATTTCCTATTTTTGACAATTCTTTTTAGTGTATCGATCATTATATTACAGATATAACAATTTTTCAACAATATAGCCTAAATATGTGTTACGCAACTACATAATAACACAGTAAAAAATCTTTTAATCAATCCCAAAGACAAAGTAAAAATGAGAGCAAAGTATGGAATTTACAAAATTGTATGTAAGAATTGTGATCTAGTTTATGTTAGTCAAAATAAATCAGATCTAAACAACATGTAGCTCTTTTTCCGTTTAGAAGATTTGAATCTTTCTTTCGCAAGTAGCGCAACATTTTGTTAGGAACTGACACCGTAGCAAGAAATTAGTAAAAACGATTAATTCGCCGCGGTTTACAGACGAAGTAACACATGTAAACGAAGTATCTAAAACCAAACAATCGAAAGATGTATGCACAACAGAAAGGAAAGATTATGCAACAAAGGCGGAAGAAGTAAAAAATACAGCACTAACAACGTACTTTCAGAAAGCAACTAACAAAACTAGTGTTCCTTAAAGACAGATTATTGTTAGAGGAAATACACGTAACTTCCTAAGGAGCTACTCGCAGAACAGAGAACGAGTGTGTTACAACGGAGAGTTGTCCGCAGTGAAGATTGTGAACAAAGAAGTACGTCAAGGGTCCGTCCTAGGACCAATCCTGTTCATAATATGCATTAATGTCATAGGTAATTCCGGTAACTCAAAACACCACAAATTTTAATTAATTCGGGACATGCGTTTCGATGACGCGTGGGTCGTCGTTCTCAACCGTTTACCGAATGTGTAAAAACTTTTACAAAACTAACATGGATAACAGGATAAACGGAAAAAAAATTAAGGCGCGTAAACCGTAAACAGGTGATCGATAACTTATGCACACTAGTGTATATGATTTTTCTAAAACGTTCTTACTTTATGGAAAATGGTTGTTTAAAAACAATTTCTCGCGATACAGAAAGCGATATAATTTTTTAAAAGGAAAATATCATGTGCGTGTAATAATTTTTATGCATTATGCAAATTATTAATGATAAAAACACATTTAAAAAAATAATTCTTGAATGGATCCCAGCATCTTTAAGTCGTCGCCATACCGTCACACGACTACAGTTTAATAATTGTTTTTTCACTTAGTGCTTTGCGTTATAATAATTCTTTTCAGATATGTTCAGAACGTTTTTCGAAAATCATAGTACTACTATGTGAGCGCACCATTATATCGAAGAATCTCACTTTTGCGGTGAGTATGAAAGCTACTTAAATATACAGGGTGTCCCATGACATGACTGCCAAAACCTAAGGATTTGTTATTAGGGTAATTTTAAGTCAAAAATGTCTAATCAACATGTGACCACAACTCTGTAGTAACTGATCTACAAGCATTTGAAGTTACAGTAATACAAATAATAACTGATTAAAAAAAGTCGATTTATTGATTTAGTTGCTCAAAATGCCCACCTAATTGTTGTATACATAGTCTAGCTCTTCTTAGAATTGAAGTGGTAGCTCTGCTAATAGTCTCAGTATCAGCACGAATAGTTTCTGCAGCATCCAGAATTCTAGCAACAAGTTGTTCCCTGGTTTCAACATTTTGTGCATAAACCAAATCTTTCAGCCTACCCCATACAAAGTAATCAAGTGGATTAAAGTCTGGTGACCTTGCTGGCCATGCAACTGCTGAACCTCTTCCAATCCACCTGTTTGTATAATTTTCATTAAGAAAATCGGTTACTTGTCTTCCAAAGTGCGGAGGCGCGCCGTCGTGCTGTATCCACATTCGTCGTCTTACATTAAGAGGAACATCATCCAGTAAAACTGGAAGGTCGTGTTCTAAAAAACGTAAATAACGAATGGCCGTGAGACGTTCTTCCAGTATAAACGGACCGATGAGACGAGTGTCTATAACGCCACACCAAACATTCACCGAAAATCTATCTTGAAAATAAGATTCTCTTACTTGCCGTGGGTTTTCTAATGCCCAAGAGTGTGAATTCCTGATGTTGTTGATGCCGTTTCTGTTGAAGGAGGCTTCATCAGTAAACAATATGTTCCGACAAAACCTTCGATTTCTCAGTAACCAGCGACTAAATTCAAGTCTTGATGCGTAGTCGGCAGGTTTTAAAGCGTGAACAATTAAGTCGTGGTAAGGGTACAAACCGAAATTGTGTAGAGTTCTCCATACTCTCATGCGACTTGCGTTAAGTGTGTTGGCTATTCTTCGGACACTAGTAGAAGGCTGATAGTCTACCATATTAAGGATTGCTTCTTCTTGAAGAAGTTTCTGTTGAATTGGACGTTCTGAAGTAGCTGCAGGAAATTTACCTGTTTCTCTTAAACATCGATGGACATTGCTAGAAACAGTTCTACAAGGCAGTTTACGAGTGGGAAATCATCGACGATATTCACGAAGTGCCGCTCGTGCACTTCCATTACATAATCCATAAATTAAGTGAATATCGGCGTATTCTTCATTCGAAAAAGTGAACATACTTTGAGGGGTATTTTGATCTTACACAAGACAACGACGGGCCAAATTAACTTATTTGACGTTTTATGTGACATTAAATAATAAATATGACTCAGTACTACACCGACTTATTGATAACAACAAAATTACCACCGGCACTTAATGTTTGCATTAGTGGGGTTATATAAAACTTCAATGGCTTGTAGGGCAGTTACGACAGAGTTTTGGTCACATGTTGATTAGACATTTTTGACTTGAAATTGCCTCAACAACACATCCTTAGGTTTTGGCAGTCATGTCATGGGACACCCTGTATATATAAATTAAATAACGCATTGAACACACAAAACAGCCACTCTTTGAGAATCTATCGCTACAATACTACTATCCTTGTCTTACATGCGCCGCGCTGCTTCTAATACCTAATACCTTTCGCATGTGGAATATACATATGTACTTGTTACTATTATCCATTTTTTTCTCAAACCTTCAGGAAATATTACTGCTATAACTTTATAATTTACTATAATTATATAGATTCTGTTCTAAATTATAAAAAATTACGAAACAGTACTACACAATAAAATAATAATTACAAACTATCTACGAAAATTCTGAATTACGCATCGCTATGTGTGCAAATTCGTGTAGTTTTAGTTGCATATCGATCCAAAACTTGTCGCGCTTCGATTCGCAATTAATTTGAAAAAGATGGTACATACATATACATATATGAATGTATCTAGAACTGTTCTCTGTCAGAGATTGCGCGGGACGGAAAAAACAATATTAATGCATTCATTTCAACCGACTTTTCAAGTCATGGAACAATGGCACAACATTAAATGTCGTTGACAATGGGTAAAACGTAACAGAAAGCTGGAAATATTGGCAAGTCTAGTCGCAGAATATTCTGCAGTATACAGGGTTAGTTTTGTATAGATTAAAATAAAAAAGGGGGTAAAATATAGTTACGAGTCAATCCTAAATACAAGCACAACAAACCTAGCAGAGCAAGTAAATTTGTCTCAAACTACCGTGCATAAAGGTTTGAAAACCAATTGTCGAGTTGTCTTCTTCGAGTGGTTCAGCGCAGAGAAGTTGAACGGCCAGATCTTGCTTCCGTAATTCTCTTCATTGACGAATTTACTTGTAGTAAAGATAGTATTTTGAATTGCCGCAGCATTCACCATTGAGCATACGAAAATCCCCACAATATACAGCAAGGCTCCTCACAAGTTAGAATATCGGTTAATGTTTGGGCGGGTTTGGTAGGCGGTCAATTACTTGGACCACATGTGCTCCAATAAAGATTAAATGCAGACTTACATTTACAGTGTTTCTGGGATGCATTACCCGAGTAGTTGGATGACATACCATTGGCGATACAAAAGTGCCTGTGCAAAGTAGTAGAGTGGTAACCCCATATATAATAATTGAGTGGAAATTAATTTGCACACTGCATTTGCATTTGAACCGGCAAGACATTGGTGGAAGACACACCGCATTCAAATTACGTATCCGAAAGCAGGAAAGCTATGGAACGTGTACAAGTGCTGCTATCAAAAGCTTGGAGATTAGCTATGCGATTAATAGCAGAAGACATGGATATTAGCAAACATACAGTGCTTGTGCTGTAGATCGCAACAAACAAATAAAAAAGCAAGACGTTTTGATACTACTTGTAATTTCATCATCATATGTCGGGATCCGTACTTTGACTCACACCTAGCAAGAGTCTATGTGTTACTAGTATGATCCAGAAAATGTATGAATATGATAGGCAAAACTCATAACTTCAGAAAAAATACACTTCAGAATATAGGAGCTACAATTTCCTCACCAATAGCTTTCAAAAATAGTTACCAAGTAAGGAAAGGTTCGTAGTTTTCATTCACGCAATGGTAATAATTAACTCCTCCAAACTCTTTTTAAATACACTACGTTCATATACATATGTATGTCGTAATTATATAAAGTAAATGAAAGTGGTTGTATATGTATTCGGTATTCTTATTTTGATTTCATAAACTATTTCTTTAAAATAAGACAAAAATTTATATCAAATAAAATCTTAATACCCCATAATCATCAACAAAAGCCCATCTGAGAAAATGCTAGCAGTTCTTTTAATGATGAAATAGGGTAGTTAGGATAAAATTTCTTCCGATTTTCTTGTTCATTAGCAAACTCTTTTATCCACAAAGGCGCGTTTAACAAATACACATACCCTGCAGTATAATGTCGTTTCTTTAGGCGATCTCGTAATAGCACAACTAAATATAGAAAAGAGAATAAAGGCGAGGAAGATATGATACGTGACAATGTTGTCAGACTATGTAAAGTACTGGAATCTGTGCTTTAATGTACTGGCAATTCGATTGTACTGTATGTCAGAAGGCCGGAAAGCTATGAAGATATTATAGAGCCTATCATGAAGCATTATATACTCGATAAATAAATAAGCGCATCTCGTCGCAGGAGTACGTTGAAATAACATCCTGTAAAAGGGAAACTTTACACAACGTTGAAATAGGAAGCGAGAGAATATTTGGAATTTTAGTCGAGTTATTAAGAGCTCTTGAAAGCCTACGGTTGTGTTGCATAGTTACTTTTTAATGGTACTTTAATGTCGGAAGCACTACAATATACAACATTTTTGTAATATTTTCGTTAATTTCGTCCTAATATATTTCTAAACTCAACGTTAGAGATGATCTCCTTTAATAAACTATATATTTACTCAAAATAAGCTTTGACGAAAATGGATACTTTGTACTTTTTAACATTCAAACTTCCCCAGCGTCTACTTTGAAAAGGTATAAAAATGCAGTCTGTATTTATTTTATGTACTAACGATTGTTGATTTTACTGAACTTAACTTTAGCGATATCAAAATATTGGAATTTATGGTATATTTCTTTAAAGTTAGAGTCTCATTATTATTAATAATACAAATGTATAAAAATATTAATAGTTATTTACATATTAAGAGAAAGAGAGGGAGTATCGTATGAGAGAATGTTTAAATCCCGACACAGAAAACCTTTAAATTTCTCTAATTAATCAATTTAATGACCTATGCTATAATATTTTAATTTTTAAAACACAAATTATAATGCCATAAAGACCAATTTATGTCCGCATTTGTGCGCTTATAAACAAGTTCATAATTTTGAAATAGAATAAATACACACACACAAACGAAATAACGAGAATTAGTTCTAGACGGAGAAAATTGGTCGTCTTCAGCAAAAGTTACAATCTGACCCACTTTCGGATACCAAACGTTTTTATCTCTTTTCCTATAAAAACAATAAAATCAGAGCTCCCAAGTACTACGATGGGGCAATCTAACACTATGTCTTTGTCTCTAATTAAATTGTCATAGAGTGTATACATGAAAACGGTTACAACATGTAATTACAAGACACTTTTGGAAATACTGACTAACTTGTAAAAAGTCCCATCAGAAAAGCAAATAATACTATATAGGTAGGTACCCAAGATATTCTAAATGTACCTTACCTCACACCGTTGGTTTTGATTAACCGTTCATTCGAAGTCCCTAGCGTAATGATAATATTGGAACGACTAAGGTAGGATGGGTCACCAAATAAATTAAAACTAAAATAAATACACGTTTCTGAGGTGATGAAATATCCCACGAAGCATGAAATACCTACAACCCAACATAGGTAAACAAAACTCCAGGAAAGATATGTAACGCTACTATCGTGTGTTTTTAGAAGCAAAACGCAGTCATATCCTTAATAAATCACACGTTCCATAATTTATTTTACTACTACTTTGACACAAGCTTTCCGCTGAGAAGGGTCCAGAGCTTGCTACGCGCACACGCGCCAAAACCGGAACCTACCGGACTTACCGCTCTGCTCAACCTGGAGTATGTATTTTAGGAACTCTTTGGGGCCGCTTTGCTCAGGGGAGAGTGCGAGTGGGAACAACTTCCTAAAGATATAAAACGTGCGCGTCGACACGGCAACCGAGGGTGAGCGATCCCAAGGCCCCAGAAACACAGATTTTCCAAAAGGCCCTTTAGTAGTCAACTCCAACAGTGTCAACCGGAGAGCAGCTTATACACCAACTACTTACCAGATATGAGAATTCAATGACGCTAGAAATTCGGGGAGATAACTGGGAATCCCTATCATATAATAAATAGAAACACCACACGTACCACAATACTATACAAATTTATTCAGCCAGTTTCCAGCAAAAGAGAGCAACAAACAGGTTTAAAAGTAAAAAAAAAAACAAAATATATGAATATATAATTAAACTTAAGCAACCGCTAATCTTCTCGTGAAGCGGGGATAAGTTTAAAATATAATGTATCTTATTATCTAGATAGTTTTTCCACTTGTTAGCTCAATGATAACACTTACAATTCGAACAAAAGTCAAATTTATTCCATGGAATAAATTTGTGGTACATTACGGCAGTTTCCGTAGCCAACGGGAGGGGGGGGGGTCCAAGATGTCGGAACAGCGTGCTTCCGGAACTTCACCCAAAATAAATTGCGGGGCTTAAAGGGGAACTAGAACTGCCTCATGCTCGTCTTCGAGACATAGGAAATTCTAACTGCTTCCAGAATTTCCGGGGGATACTTGAACTCTAAATACGCACGAAAAATACGGATAAGCATCGACAGTGAAATTTAAAAAAACCAAAAATAAGCAAACTCACCTGCCTAGCAGAGAAAGACTTCACATCAAAAATTTCTAACCATAAAAAAAACTACCAAAGCGTGGCTTCAAGGTCCAGAGACTAACATCAAACGAAGGAGACTTCATCACTCCGATAAACTTAGAAAACTTGCTACCAGCACATTACGGCTATCTAACAGCACAAATATCCGGCTAAACCATATTTAATCCGCTTCAAGCGACTTCGCACCACGCGATCAAAATTTGCAGAATAGTTAAGCCTGCCTCTGGTCTCTTCAAGAGCCAAACCAAGAAGCAGGACCACGCCGTGAAATAAAACGCGCAAAGCAATTCTAGTACCAACTACTACCAACAGAACAGCGTGGAAAATATCTCATAGCATCTCACAAGGCAAACCGAAAAGCAAAAGGAACGCAAAACAAAACAAAGCAAGGGTCTAGCTGAGATACTGCATTCACGGACAGAAAAAGAAACGATAAACCAGCTAACACGACCATCAGAAAGGGCGAAACCGCGATCCAACAAATAACTAACGCACTTCTGCTAAAAGAACAAACACACCAGGCGGGTAGCTGCTCGTGCAAAACGAACGCACCGAGCTGTGACGGATCTGTCAGATTGGAACACAGCAAACCGGGGGTCATAACCTACGGCGAAAAGCGCTCTGAACTTCGCTGAGAACAGAAATAAAAACGATATTCTGCCCGCTACAGAAAGAACGGGAAATATAGTAATTGAAACGAAAACTAGTCTGGTACGATAACTATAAAAGGGAGAGAAATAAACGGATATCCAACTACGCACGTCCAAGAAAGCTTAATAAACCAGGTAACAAAGAATAAACATTCAACGATTCAAGGAGAAAAACTAGGATATTACACTCGCAGAACGAATACGAAGAACGGTATCCTGTGCAACGAAACGTAAGTACCCTAACATTAAGTAAAATGCGAAAAGAAATTAGAACAAGATAAACCCAAATCGAATCGTACTCGAATAAAACATAAATCGAACAAAAGAGACGTAACAAGCTGTCAAAGAACAAATCCCTGGTATACGGCACAATTCGCTAGGAAGCAGAATATGGACGAAACTACTACCACTGTTGTAAAGCACTAAATAGTGGAACATCTTGGGAACAATATATGTAAGGATATCAGTAAGTCGTTAAAAGAGAATATAGTAATAGCCAAGACACAATATAATAGTAATAAAATAAATTGTGCCGCTAACAAATCTAAAGCTACATAGGGTGTTATAAGGCGTGAGATTGGATCACAAAGTGGAGTCACTGGTGAACTTAGCCTAAAGCGTCATGGTGTGGAAATAAGTGACCCATTTATCATAGCCTCAATGTTTCGCGAATGTTTCGGTTCTGGTTTATCGGACCCCATTGTTAGAGACTATGAGCCTCCCTTCTTCCATTGTAAACTCTGGTACTCTCTTTTTTACTCCTGCCACGGAAAATGAGATCTTTAATATGATATGTGAAATGTCGCCCAAATTTTCTGCGGGTTTCTATCAAATACCGGCATTTATTGTTAAAATTTCTGCTAAATTTGTAACTCCAGCTCTAGTTAATTTGATGTTCACGGAGCGTCTATTTCCGCAAATTCTAAAACAACCAAAATAGTATCAATAAACAAAAAAGGTTCAAAATCAGATATTAAGAATTATCGTCCCGTATCTGTATTACCAGCTTTTTCGAAAATATTTGAAAAATACTATATAGCAAACTTGTTAGTTTTTTTTAAACCATGATATTTTAAGTAAAACGCAATACGGTTTTTTGCCTGAAGGTTCGTGCGAGGTAGCACTACATTATGCATTCACGAAAGTACTACAGAACGTCGATCGTGGTCAGCATGTAATGGCGATTTTCTTTGATTTGTCGCGCGCATTTGAGGAAGTTGATCATTCAATCTTGTTGCGAAAGTTAAACAATTGCGGTGTTCGGGGAGTTACCCTGGATTTTATCGTTTCATATCTGTCGGAGCCTGATCAAAAAATCTGCATAAATATGGAAGGCGCAGCAAATGTATTTTCTAATTCGTCGCGACTGCTGAGGGGGATTTGCCAGAGATCGACGATCGGTCCCTTGCTATTTTTAGTCTGCGTTAATGATTTGGTTAATTATTCTATCTAATTCTATCGCGTAAAACTGCCGAGGAATTATCTCATTTATCAACAAGCATTATTAATAATATGCAATGTTGGTGTAAAGCTAACGCTATGCACCTCACTCCTGGAAAAACAGAGATTCTTCAGTTTTCCTTATCCAAACCGAGGTGGTCAACGCTTGTGAGGTCTAACAGCAGAGCGATTAGTTTAAATGCCAAGTCAAATTTTTAGGGGTTTGGTTTCAGTCTTCTCTTGAATGGGAATACCATGTAAATTACACGATAAAAAAGTTAAACTCGACGTATTACGCTATCTATAAACTGCGAGAATGTGTCACCTTTGACGCCTTGCGAAATTACTATATGGCATGTGTTCAATCAGTTATGACGTATAGTATTAAGCTGTGGGGAATGTCATCATTCTCGAGGAGTATCTTCGTATTGCAAAAACATATATTGAGATGTATGTTACGGCTAGATATGCGAGAATCGTGCAAAAATCATTTTACAAGACATAGGGTTCTTACTCTGTCTTCAATATACATTTACCGTCTAATGATACTCTGTACAAAAAACAAAGATAATTATATTTGTAATGGTCAATTAAACACATTCAGTACCCGAAACGCAAATCCGCTATCGATACCTCAGCATAGTACAACATGCTTCGAAAAAGGACCAGAGTATGTATGTGTATGTATATGACTATTGTAATTTATAACGCGTTGCCACACGCCAAGTTAAAAGAGTACCTACCTTATAGATAAGGCATTATATAATATATGTGAATTTCTAAATTCTGGTTAATGTTTGTAGAAATGTACATATATGCCAGTTTTGTATTAGTTTATATTATTGTATTTAATGTATGACAATTACCAATGTCTCTAGACCTACGGTAAATAAAAAATTATTAAATAAAAATAAAAAAAATTAAATAATCACTGCATCATCAAACATTAAGGCTCCCGCGATGTTCGGAAACTTCCTCAAGAGCAGAGGTTCAATCGAAGGTATGTATATACATACATATTAATGAGCTGACCTGGCGTTTTACCTTCTAAAATTAGAATTGCATAAAAATCCGAAAAATATACGCCCTAAACAAGATAAATAAATTAAATCGTAACACGCCGAATTAGTACAATGTGCACGAAAAGATTTGCAGATTGGAACAAATGCTTGGAACTTGCCATATATTTTGGGAGATTTATCGGTATATACACGGTCTAAACAACTAGCGTAAATTACAGAGGAAGCCAAACGCCCACCGCCAAATGTTTGCCGTTATTTATATTATTGGTTGTGGCCACACTATTCACACATAAATTTTGGTGAATTTTAATATTATTTAGTGGAATAAAACTGACATTCAATTTGTGTCAATTAATAAATAGGGGATATATAGGATTATGTTTACAATATCATGGACAAATTTAGATATTTTTTAAATGTTTATAATCATAAAAATCCTTATATCACTGTATTTTTTGTTAACCTCTAACAATTCTGTTCAAAGACTAGGGAAAAACATGGCAAAAAAACCTAGTCAAGAGCTTAATTTGATAAAATTCAGGCGTGATTAGGTGATTAAATTATTATAAATAATACTTTAATTTTCTATATTTGTTCTAAAATTGACAGCGTTATTTTCTTTTTTAATGTACATACCTATTTCGTTGCATATATTAATCTCTTTTTACAACTATTTTCGTTCTTTAAAATCTTAACATTTTCAAAATTAAAATTATGTCATAATTCTTTAGAATGCTTAGGCAAAGCAGTTTCTGTGGTTATGTTATGCGTTACAGTGTATTGATGATTATAAAATGTTTTTTTTTTAAATATTGTCTAGTATAGTATAATTGGCGACGAGGAAAACACAGAGCCAGCATTTAAGAAGTTTTAAGCGTTCAAGGAGAACGCAGACAAATACGCGAAGCAAAAAAGTAGTGGTCAGTCATTGAATTAGCAAGGTGCTAGAACAAAATTATTGAAATGCCACGACAGCAAAGCGTAATGAATGCAGTTAATATATTAAGAGGATCAGTTGGGTGTTTACAAGAATATAAACTGGAAACGGAATGGTCGACGTATGAAGAGCGAATGGAACAATATTTTGAAGCAAACTGCATTGAAGAAAATAGAAAAGTAGCGGTTTTGCTCACAGTAATAGGTGACCAAGCCTATAAAATATTAAAAGGATTATGTGACCCAAGTTTACCAAAAGAAAAGACTTATGGTGAGCTCTGCGACATTTTAAGAAAACAATTTTCAAAGAAAGTAAACCTAGACCGGTGCCTTTTTCATTTAAAAATGCTATAAATACAGAATTAGATGATTTAGAAAAGAAGGGAGTAATTACACTCGTTGAAAATTCAGAATGGGCAACGCCTTTAGTGCCGGTGGTAAAAGAAAATGAAAAAATACGTTTATGTGCACAAGGTGACAATTAACAAATATTTACAGGATGTTACATATCCTCTTCCTAGAATCGAAGAACTGTTTGCGGCTTTACAGGAAGGCGAACGCTATACAAAGTTAGATTTTACAAACGCATATAATAAGTTGGAATTGTCAGACAATACCAAACGGTTGCTATGTTGGAGCACGCACCGATGAGTACATATATCAATTAAACAGACTGCCATATGGGACTAAACCTGCTTGCAGTATTTTTCAAAAAATTGTCGAAAAGGTTTTATTAGGATGCCCTGGCGTTATAAACTTTCTAGACGATGTCGTAGTCACGGGTAAGAATCGAGTAGAAATCTAGAATTAGTTTTTGCCAAATTCAGTAAAGCTGGTTTCAAATTAAACATGGGAAAGTGTAATTTTTTTGAGCCGCAAATTAAATACCTAGGTCATATAATTAGCAAAGAAGATTTGAGAAAAGATCCAGAAAAGGCAAAAGCAATTATGAAATGTGCACGTCCGAGCAATGTCACAGAAATTAGAGCTTTTCTGGGCATGGTAAATTATTACAGCCGTTTCATTAAACATTTGTCAAAATTATTATCTCCGCTTTATCAACTTTTAAAACAAAATGCTGTTTTTAGATGGACGGATACATGCGAAAAGGCATTTGTGGAAGCAAAGAAAGCCATTTGTTCCGATATTTGTTTAGCGCATTACAATCCGCAAGTACCACTCAAGCTAGTTTGTGATGCTAGTAATCATGGGCTAGGCTATGTATTACTTCACGTATACCCGGATGGAACGGAAAGACCAGTAAGTTTTGTTTCTAGAATATTAACCAAGTGTGAACAAATTATTCGGTTATTCACAAGGAAGCGCTAGCAAGGGGGGGGTGCGCAAGTTTTAGCAATATTTAATGGGTAACCATTTTATTCTTTGCACGGACCATAAGCCACTTTTAGCTCTTTTCAATGAATCAAAGGGAATACCGCAAATGGCGGCAGGTAGACTGCAACGATGGGCATTATTCCTCAGCGGTTGTTGGTTGGCTGGTTTCTTAAATAAAACCGTTCGATGTTTATTATTTAGTTAAGTAGATTTGCGTAAAAAAATATAATTTTACCAAAACTACAAGATGTTCTTATAATGGTATATTCCAATTTATTAAACATTTCACAAATAAAAATCGAATAATGTATGTGTGTGTTTAACAATAACAGATGGTACAATAAATCTAACACATTTTTTTCAACACACGGCTAAAGAGAAGTAAGTACTTTCAGAACGAGCTATCTATCTACATAAAGAACCTAGAAGGTGTTACTTTTACTATGGTAAAGCCCACGACAAAAACAATCAGCTTGTAGTCATAGAGAAAAGCTTATTTGCTTATAGTAATCAGCAGGGAGGATAAAATACTTATAGCGCCAAACTTAAATGTATATCTTTACATAATATTATTGGTATATGTTGTCCCATTATAAGTCCTGAAGTAAATACCGACATGAGTAACTAAATAGGAGTAGCTCAAAAATTGCTACTTAAGTTAATATTTAGATAACGTGCACCATACCATGCCGTACATCTCTATATGAATATTTGTTAAAATAAAATTGAGTATCGTAAATGGACCTAAGCGTTTACATTAAGTTGTCTGTTGTAGTACATGCACCTATACACCAATTATGTTGAACTTTGAGAACTTGACATCAAGATCGAGATTGTTTCAAATTGCATTTATCCGTACTAGAGACAATAATTAGTAAACTATCGTTCCGTCATATACAAATTGGGTTATAAGCCTCTATCCAATAATTGTCATCGAAACGCTAGACCGTAGAATAATTGATTGCGTGAATATTATTAATCTTATTAGAGGTATTTGGCAATGACGGATAATAGTAATTTACTACGTTCAATATCATAAATTTTATTAGCAGATTATATTCTGCTCTGCGGTATTACAAATGAAGCGGCAACAGCGATATTCGTAGTTTATAACCCAATTTGTGTCGTCCTCATAGCTTCTTAATATTACACTATAATGTGGTGAAATTATGCATATACGTATATGCATATACGTATATATAATATATATATATTATGTATATATTATGACGAGCTTATCTTGCTAGCTGTGGATTTGTTCCGTAAAATGTACTCATAAATACGAAACTGTTGTAAAACTACTCAAAACAGAAACCGTTGTTTCAAAAGATGTTGAATTATTTAAAATGTTTGAGGAGTCAAGTTAAAATAAACTTCATCAATATTCCTCGATTAATCAAAAGTTTTTTGTGGTGTTTCGTGTTACCAAAATTTCCCTGTAATATTGTATAATAAAGTTGTGTATAAAATATAAATAGTCAACCATTATCTTCCTACAATGATCAGAAACATCAGTTATAGATCACAAATGCATGGATTGGTAAAACATCAAAATTTGTCTACACCAGAAAAGGTAATAGGAAAACTACTAGCCAGAGTTGTGAAGAAAAAAATAAGATAGACATACAATTACAAATTATATAATGCGCAATACTGTTTTAGGAAAACTATATCCACATTCATATTCGCTAAACAGCGAGAGGAACACACACACACATGGGAAATTGTAAAAAGAAAAAGGTCGAACTAGAAAGAAGTGCTAAATAAGAAGTTAAAAACATAAGCATGCAGATACAGGGGAATGGAGAAGACAGGCAATTGTTGTCAAAGCAACCAAGAAAACTCACATGTAGATCTAGAGCCACATAAGTTAGAAGAAGTGACGAACTGTAATCACTTGGCCTCGTATATGGAAGAAAAGAGTAAAAGGACGGAGAAATGGGAAAAGCATTCAATATACATATTAAAAAAACCAGTCATTGAAAAAATACCAAAGGTAGTAAAAATTGAACCTACCACTTTTACACAAATACGACACATAGACAACAACGAATAGACAGACAGGTAGAGTACAAGCAATTGAAATCGGATTGGTAAGGGAAATAGAAGAAAAGAAAATATGAGACCGAATAAAGAAAGCAGCATATTAGGTTAGTTATTTGGGTATGTCTCCTGAATACGACTAATGAGACCTATTGTAGATAACCTGAATCGTTTATCCCCAATATTTTCACAGGCCCGCAGAAATTTAGGACCTTCTTGAAATGCATAAAGTTGCTGCTCACTCTGTCCATATTCTAGAATTGATACCCCAGAGGGTCATGAGTAGTAAATGAATCCGTGATCACGTAAAGAATTCTTTTGTTAAGGTCATGCAGGTATTAATTGACTGTTGTCCCATTAGTGGAGACGAACTCTTACGTGGCTTGTAGTAAAACCGCAGAATAAGTTTAGTTCCATGAGTCTAAACTGCGCACCTTTTTTGGAAGACCATGAGCAGTTCCAGCATACCTATAACTACATTTCTTTGCACCACTTTAAACTGCTTGTTAACACAACATACCGAGAGTAATTAATTACAGGAAGAGAAAACAATCCGAAAAGATGACTGAGATGGCTGGGCAATATCTACAGTATGACAAATGCTAGACTTATCAAGACAACATATGAGCCCAGAACGGATGCTAAAAGACAAGTTGACAAAATGAGGTAAAAAGGTGGGCCAAATAAGAAATCCATGGACAGAAGTAGGAAATCTAGGTCAGGATATGAGTACTTAGGAAACTACCCTTAGTTCCCAGCAGTATGGTAAATGGACTTATGAATAAGTAAATAAGTATATGTTCACTGAAAAGTTATGAGCAAGAGTTATTATGTATTCTAAAAATTGTATCCTAATCAGTTTCTTTTTCGCTGAAATTTGGCGATATTTAAATTCTGCATTCATACCGGCAATAATTTAGTGTAGAGTAGTAAATAGTTGTTTAAATTATGGCCCACAAAAATAAAACAAACACGTAAAAATGTAGTCAATTTGATTTTCTATTCAGATGACACGCTAAATTATCCAACGCTAAGCGTTGAATATATGAGCATAAGGGACACCTTGCTTTGTCTGAGGTTTTATATTTTAACTTTACATTCGGGTCGGTCTTGTCATTTCACAATCGGCGACTTCTAGGCAATTTCAACCGTCGGATAAAGAAATCTATTTGATCTCGGCCTTGACAAGATAAATTCTTTCAGAAGCACGAGCTAACAGACCGATGTGAAAGCCTTCGAAATCCGGCGACATTCTATTTACACTTCGTTCAGAAGAAGGGCCCTATCCTTTTGCAAAATACTGATTCATTACATAAAATATATTGTAGTCTTTTCGTGTTCTTTTTCGGATCTTCTTCACAATGTTGGTAGTTCTAGCAAAGAGAATAGTCTCTTATTAAAATAATTGCGACTTCCACATATCTAGTAGATTGCACAGAAATATGTATATAAGCAGTAAAATTATCGTTAGAAACAATAATAAGTAATGAGAGCACTTTGAGTAAAAACTATAAAAGCGCTTTGCAACATGTAAGTTAAAGTAATACTTGAAGTAGCATTTACAAATCTGTGCTTTGAAAGTAAGGCAAATTTTCTATGGCCTAATTAGTTAATATTTAACTACAAGTAATATGTGAATCTTAGTGTGAATCTCTTCTCACATATATGTATAAATTTGGAAAGTGGACAAATTATGTCAGACGTACTACGATAAGTTCTTCAAATTATCAAAAATGTTAAAACATTTAAATAGACAGGATAAAAAACGCACCATTTGTTTCATAATTAAAAGTTATTAGTGAAGTGTCACAATTCCAGAATATTTCAGATATAAGCCCGAAAACATTTTCTTTGCATTAATTTTTCTGCTAACTCTACTTGTGGCGGTATCCGTCTGACGAACGGTTCTCCGTTAAGAAAATAAAACGCCATATGAAAACAAAAATAATATTTATTTTAGACAAAGTGTTTTTACTTGCAAAAGAAATATTGAAACTTCATACATCCGAAAATAATATCTTTATACAGGTTTTTCCCATATTAATTTTAAAACCGTACTCAATTTTCGTAGTTTTATTCAAGTTATCATGCAAATGTATCCAGAGGTCACATACTGAGCTGTTAAATATAGAAGGAGTATTGCAGGAGAAAAATCATTTAAACAAGCATGCTCTAGGAATTAATTGGTGACAAAAGTTCATATTTCATTAATGGCTTGTTGGCAGGCCAAAAATATCTAGAGCCATTAGGACATAACAGCATGAAAACAACACAGACAGATAGAAATGTTTTCTGCAATCTCCAGCAGTTTTCCCTAGCTTGTATGGATGGTATTTTAGGCCCCCATGACCCGTCAAAAATCCTGTCGGTAATCCAAGGACCACTTTGCTGAAAGATAACATCTTTGCTCACTTAGGCGATCCTGATAAAAGTGCCTCCGCTTTCATTTGTCCTGGCGTATTCTGCCAGTGGAAGGCCTTTCTGTTGTCCTGCATTTGTTAATTTCTTGTTTTATACGGCTCTTGTGTAGATCACAGCAGGGATCAAGCCCAACAAGAGGCATTTTTGCTGTTTCTTTAGCAGGACTTATCTGCCTTTTTGTTCCCTTCAATGCTTTAGTGACAGGACATCACCACTGTTCTTTCCCCAAATCAACAATCGAAAATTTCTGATTCTAATATCATAGAGCTCCACGTTATTATAATCGAACGCAAATCTCAACCATGTATTTACAAGTAAGTAGATTGGCAGAATGGCAAAAAAATTTCTTGCCGGCCAAACGAAATTAACCTAGTACTGAACTAAAGAACAGATGCAGGTCTAGATGAGAAAGATACAATAAAATGTATCCACAACATTTGTTGACACAATAATGATTGGCGTAGTGCCAAGATTAATATATTAAAACAACCTATTAGTAAAACTTAATCAACCTGTTTATGTTGGCAATTTTCGGATATAAAATAGTACAATAGTTATTGGTAATAAATCTGTACTCGTTACTATCAAAAAGTTAGTAGGTATTCGGAAAACGATTAATAATCATCATAACATTCTGTTCTATCCAAAACTACCAAAGATGCGCAAAAAATTTATTGTAGAAAATACTCTAGCCGCAAAATTTCTCAACATATTTACTTGTTTGAGAATAAATTAATTTAACCCAATTGCGCTTTTTTCGCAATTTCCTTTGGGGAAACAAATGAATCCAGGTTTATACGGTCTCTATATATTAGAAAAGAAAAATACACAGAATAATACGAAACACAAAATACGATCGATGTTAAATTTGACGTGGCCTATCATGTACGGGTCTGTTCACGATGGGAGTTTTACTCTTTTCTAGCGCTTATGGTAATATAAGCCAGCGTTGCCTTTGTCATTTTTCCGCGTATAGATAACATTGAATGAACTTTACACACTAACCATTCTCCCACGATAATATAATATTGGCGTGGGTGTCTGACACAATAGTCTATTAATTATTAAGTTTTTAAGTCTTTTATTAGTGTGCTGTATCCCAACAACTTTATATGATTATATAAATGCATTTCTGCGCATAACATACATAATTGCTCTCTAATTAACAAAACAAATCATTACTAAAATAATTCCTATTTTGTAAAATCTATCAATCTTTATTATTATTCTCTTATTATCTCAGAACTATTCAGGTTTGAAGCTAAACTTCAAATTATCACTAATGAATAGTCAGAATTAAGGGTTACAAAGAAACGTAACTCACGCTTATTAAAAAAAAAATGAGAAGTATATCTCCTAATCTACTTTAATTCAAGAATATCATTTTCAATTTTCGTGGCTCTTCGTTTGATTACGAAACATATTCTAGGTCAAAACCGAACATTTTACATGAGTAGCAAAAGTTTATATAAAACGATGGTTAACAATAAATTACTTTTGCGGTTTTAACGATTCTTAAATTTGGTGTCTTGTATATAAATATGTATGTTCGAGCCTGCCGAAGAACTAATGGCTTCAGTAGGGTTTCCTTCCCAATTCTAATTCTTTCTCTGTCGATATTATTTGGACGGAGACAAGTCTATATCGCATTTATCAAACCTGTTAAATATTTATTAGCTACTAATTTCTCTTAATCCTACTTAACCAGTCGTATCGTGTAAAGCGAATTTCAGTTTTGTGAAAAATTATAGGTTAAGTTGGAAAAGGAACCTTGAAACATGACTTGATTTCTATAACAGATAACGTTTTCAATAAAGCTTATTATTAACCAGCTTTCTAACGAAATAAATTAATGTAGATTTCTTTATACTTTGTCAGCCCTGACAGTCTTCACAAATAGAAACTAACTTTTATTTAAGTCCTTCTTGCCCGACCCATCTTCTGATTTTTCTGTTGTACTAGCAGGCGTAAAAATAAGAGCGTATGTCAAAAGTATTGTATTCCGATAGATATCAAAAGACTATGTATTATGTATGTATATATATATTTCTCGTTACCTTATCTTTTCTACATAAATACATAAGAAACATACTAATTTTAGTAAGTATATTGACCAAAATTATGTGGTTAAATATCATACCTATAATAACCCGCTACAGCCTAAATTTTTATTTCTTAAGAAAAAAAATATACCTTTTTAAGTTAAATATGAAAGTAGGTACTTAGCACAATCTTGATAATAAAATTAGGCACTTGCGTACAACATAACATCTATGCAGAAATTAATTATTGTGAAAATCGAGAAAACAACTGCCTTTTTTTCACGTATAAATACACTGTCTGACACACAAAAAAGCGACTTGCTTTGCACCCAGGACCTTTGCATCTGTCTCTTTTCTCTGCAACAAGTGATCAATGACCAGGACTATATGGTGGTGTTCGGCACTCCTAATCTATTACAGTCTCTTCTGTACAGTAGCCAACACTTCACTATTGTTAAATCCAAAAATGAGTGAGTTCATAAGGTCGACACCTCCCATAAATGTGTTGTAGGTACGAACAGCATTTAAGCATTGAATATTTGAGTATTCCTTTATCGATCTATTCCATCTCTGCAGTGAACTAAGAAGTTGAGCACACGAGAAATTAGTCAGCATAAGCAGCGGTCGATTACCAAACCATTTGATAATGCGATAGTTTCCAAATTCAAGTTCCTGGAACGCACCCCTTCCCTCTTCCTTTATCTGTGTATCGCTGGAAATCCAGCTACCCTATTACTCCTGACAGTCCCCAAGTAATAGATTCCTCTTGTCTATAATTCTTCAAACAACTTCAATTATATGAACCAGTTTTCAATCTACAACAAATGATATTGAAACTGGTTTGAACAGTTCGGCACAAAGTCAACACTACATTTCCACTGAGAACAATGCCAGACGTATTATTAGGTTTTGTCATCTTCCCAGTGTAAACACCTAAGTCATAAACAATACCTTTGGTGTCAGTAAGAATAAAAATTTTATATCCACAACGACAGGGTTTTATATGCATATGTTCTTTCAGGACCGAGTTTCCTATGAATGGCACTATCTGCTCATCTACTACAAGCCTACCTCAAAATTTAGCTGCAAGAGAATTCACCACTGTCACCACAGTCAGAACAGTTTATTCAAGTTCTGGTCTATTTTACTATTGTCGTTACAATGCATGTTCTTTTTTTATTTTTCCCCAACGATCTCTACTCATCATTGATGATATCTTCGATACTGATAATTGAGTAGACCAGTATAGGCGTCACTTCGGCAGTACTACAAGAGACATATAAAGAACTGTCCCAAAAATCCTTTCTAATTCCGGTTTTGTTAGCTGCAATGGTTTTTGTGGATCTGTCTGTAGTGCATATAAATTGCTTTGACCAGTAATTAAAGAAAGGAGATCAACATCAAAAAAATCGCAAAAATATTCAATGGGTTCTCTAATGCTTCTCGATTGTGGAATTGACCATTTCAATTCTGGTATTTTACGAGAATGATCAATATTTGCATGTAATGTTTTCCATGCTAGCTTCCTTTGGTCTCCTCCACCTGCGTTTTCAGTAATCTTTTGTTCAAATTCGCTCGAGGAATATACCTTCATCTCCCGAATAACTCAAGTAACTGCCAACACTGTCATCTGTTATTTCATTCCTACTACAATGTTTTTACTGTAACACACCGCCGGATCCACCATTCAAACAACTAGCCAACAATTGCGCAATTTCAATAATTTACTGGGACAAACGCCGAAGTCATCGAAAACGTTACGTTGAAAAATGGCAATGTCACAAGTCCACACAATCTCAACTTTTCAGAAAATATCGCGGTAATTATAACGAATAATAAATAAAATTCAAAATTCTATTTATAATAGGTACCATAATAATCACTATGCCTATCTTAGTTTTGCGCGAATTGTTTGAACTTAGCTGTAGTAATGCAAAATTGTTTTATGACCCAAATTGGGAACGTTGGGCGTCGTGAGGTAGTAGAATTGCTTTCAGGTATATTTTATTGCTCTTGTTGTGCGTTCCTATCGTTTCTGTTTAGTCTCTGTTTAGTCTCATTCTTTTCTTATTTACATGTGTGAATCATCAACCACTTGACACATCCCTCTTTCTCAAGGATAGCCGTCAACCGATCGGAATTTAGCCGGATAGCCGAGTAAAAATTATGTATTTTATTTCTCGCTCGTTCATTGTGTAGTGCGGTTGTGAATTTATAAGTTATGTTATATATATCTTTGTAACAATGGACCCTAAAAAAATCTACGGGTATGTATAAATAATTTATGCATGTTACAAAATCAATGATTGTATATGTTTATTGCATTTTAGATCGTCTGTCATAACCTACAGGTATCTAAGAAATGCTGTTGAAGACATGGAGGCGATCAAAATATTCCAAGTGATGAAGAAAGATACGACGATGAAGTTATGAGCATCTAATATCTGCGCCAGAATAGAAGTTCATTACAATGAGTTGTCTGAAGAAGAAGAGAAAGAAGAAACGGCACCAAGAACTGGTATATGGAAAAAAAACGGAAAAAGTTGGAATTGAAAAACAGGTTGGTGAACCTTCTAAAGTTGGGGAACAAAATAGTGGAAAATCGTATTACAAAATTTTCTCTTTATTTTTTACTTCGGAAATTATTGCATTCATACGCGAACAAACGGAGCTTTATTCTCGACGAGATAAAAACTACCAATCATTTAGCTTGAGCGAAGAAGAACTTCGGCAGTTTCTTGGATTACTCATAATTAGCGGTTATCACAATTTACCTTCTGAGAATGATTACTGGTCGACAGCAGAATATATGGAAACA
Source organism: Popillia japonica (assembly GCA_004785975.1). Lineage (NCBI taxonomy): Eukaryota > Metazoa > Arthropoda > Insecta > Coleoptera > Scarabaeidae > Popillia > Popillia japonica. The sequence continues at coordinate 39,932 of SMLS01068036.1, forward strand.
TCTATATTTCCTAAAACCATGAGTAGAGAGAGATTTAGAGTAATAAAACGATACCTACATCAGAAAATAAGAAGGAGATTGTACTACCAAACCTTCTCAAAGAATATAATTCCGGTATGGGTGGTGTTGATCTTACTGATCTCCTATGTGCCAGCTATAGACCTAGAATGAGATTCAAGAAGTTGTGGTAGAACCTTTTCTCGAACGCACTAAATTTAGCTGTTGTAGCAGCATTCAGATTTTACCAACATATAAATCCTGACGAAAATATTTCATACTTCAAATTACGACGAGATGTTGCAATCGCTTTATTGAGGGCTGGTTCAACTCTGCGGAAGAGGAAAGGGGGACCATCGGCTTCTGTATCGAGAGGTATGATGGTATAAATCACATACCTGCTGCTACAAGTCTAGGACGATGTGTCGTTTGCCAAAGAAACACCAGACTTCATTGCGCTAAGTGCGGAAAGCGCCTTCATAAAGTTATTTGTTTTGAACAATACCATACCAATAAATGAATTTCCTATTGTCTTTTTACAGTATTATAGTTATAGTTTTGTACTCATAAGATATTGAAATAAAATATCCTCATGTTTGTTCTTTCGTATAAACGTACCTCGTCTCACTAGTACCCGAAGGGGCCAACTTTCCCATTTTGGGAACATGTTCTATTTTTGTAATAATTGCGGATACAAAAAGATTGGCTTCCGATTCCTGTTCTAATGATCATATAAAATAAATTCTAACAGTATGAATGAGATATTTCAAGTACTAAGCAATGCGGCGTTTAAAAGGTTAAGTCAATATACAATGCGAGCAACAAAGATTGAAGCGTGCCAAAGTCTAGGAACAAACAGGCGTAGGAATAATCAACATAACCTATAACATAAATATAAACAGACAAAATGACAGACTAATACTCTACTTGACAGCAAATTCTAACGCAGTCTAATTTTATCAAAAATCTTCTAATTAGACCTTTACCTAGTCTAATTAGAAGATAGTTTTGATAAAATTAGAAACAAATATAGAACCAGCACCTTGCAATTTTAGTTGCTTGCATTGTATTTGAAAGGTAACGTATTCGTTGTCATCGTCTGTAAAGGGATAATATAAAACTTACTTCTTTAAAAAATTATTTGTAAATAGCTTCTTGATGAAATAAAGATTTTTAGGTCGTTGACACAATTTAAAAGTAAGTTGAAAATATATAGTAATTTTCAAGTGACCATAAGTAGATAGAGAATTACCTACAGTTCAATGTTTCCTTCCGAAATAGCCAACATTTAATATGTGAAAAAGTGTACCAACAATATCAGCGGATTTAATATAGCTTTTTCTATATTTATTTTTATATTCGACTGTGTTTTAACGTTATAAGAATTACATTACGGTTCACTGGTTTGTTCAATACTTCATTTGAGTTTACAAATATACGCCTGTTAAAAGTTAATGAACTACCTTCGACACGAGTACAAGTCAATTTATATCAGATCACTCTTATGATTAACTTTCTTGATCACTTTTTTATTAAAAAGATTTCAAAGAACGAACGTATTATTATTATAAACTGTCTTAAAGCTAAAACTTTAGATTGTTCTTGAAGTTTTGGTTTCTTCAACAACAAAAGTTTTCGCATGGCAGAATATGTCAAAACTAATATTTGAAAACCTTAGAATTCTTTAGATTTACATTTATATTAAAATCACGCAAAATATACTGTTGCAATTAAATACAGTAATGAAAATTGTAAAATAGAATTTTATGAATTTTAGATATCACACGATTTATCTACATGCCCAAATGCTACAATGCAGCAGCACATAAACTTTTCTCATAAATCAGTGCAAACATACATTAATATGTATGTACTTACATATGTATGTTACAAATGAATTATATCCCTGTACAAATACTAAAACTAAGGTATTAACGACTACTAGTTGTAAGTTTTAAATTCTCTGCAGTTTCAAAGAGATTATAAAAAGTATTGTAATAGTATATCCAAAATTTAAATTACATTCCCAATACCTTGTTCCTATTGTTAAATTATCTAATTCGCAATAGAGCGTAGTACGGTTTTATGTGCTTTTGTACTTACACGGCGTAATGTAGAACACCGGACGATTGCATTTAAATTACATTAATGCATGGAATGGAATCCGGAAATTTGCTTAAGCGTAGGCGCAGAGTGAAAGATAGGATAAACTACATATATTACAGTTAAAATTGCAAAAGATAAAAATCAAATTTAAGTATAACGTCTTCCATTAATAATATAGACTGCCATTAGAAAACTATACAGTTATTGTTAGTTACTATTACAAATGTTTAACACTCAACAACGCATAATATTTTGACCATACTAACATATTCGTTCATATACTGAATATAGTATTATGTATGTATGTAACATTATGGTAATAAGTCACTACGACCTGAAAGATCTATTGTGTTCCCCATTGTCGCTATATTTACAGCTGATCGATCAGTCCGATTCCTTTTAAGAAGCGCAGAATGCAGGAAGGCGTGAGATTAGATAATTCTCCCTCTTCAATTGCACATCTTCCGAGGTGCAATGCCCTTAAGTACAGAGCAGTTTGAGATTGATGGATGAGTGTTTTAACTATCCTCTTCCGCACTAAATCTACCTTCGGTTTCCTTCGTTTTTCTAAACATGCTTAAATGCCCATTCAGTTTGTAATGGTCTGATAGGATGCCTGTCAATATATGAATATTATTTTTACTGAGTTTTATATATTCTGAAGATCACTTCTGGTTATATGTTCCCAGAAGAGTTTTAGCTTGTTTCATACCATAGAGATTCTTTCAGTATTTGGATTCTCTCTGCTCTACTTCACTTTTGAGCTTCTCCAATATTACATATACTACTACCTATCTCGCAAAAAGGCTCCGTTTCCATCTCATTGGATTTTAAAAGGATAATGGAAAAACACCATGGAGATTAAGTTTTGTTATTGAAATAATTGGAATAAAGTAAATACATAGTACAAAATTTATATGTAATTCTAAGAGTAAAATTACTTAAACTACAATAATTCTGGAAATGTGAATTCCCTAAAACGTTTTCATCTCCAAAACTATTAGAGGAGTGTGCGGATTGAATATCCAGGTGTTTATATATTGTTGTGTGTGTCACTAATGACACGAAATAAAAAATATATAAACAGTTTAAAAAGAACCAGATTATAATATGATTAAAAAATTTTTACAATGTTTATCTAACTAAACCACCCTCAACCCTTACCTGTAATTTCCCAATGTAATTGAATGTGTGTGTGTGTGTGTGTTTCCTTATCCAATGTCCTCCTATGTGCGTTACAAACTCCTCCCTTTTCGTTTTCAATCTTGTTTCTCTTTTCCCAGGTTTTCTTCACGTTCACTAGTTTAATTTTGATCTTGAAGGTCTAATGGGCACTTATAAAACTTTCACTTGCTTTTAAAAATGTTGTATTTCTCGTTAAAATCTGTTTTTGTGACTTGTGACTTGTTTTGTATGTCAGTCGTTAAAAAACTTCGTAAACAACTCCCCTCCCTTTTTGTTTCTCTGTTTTTTCCCAGGCCTACCACACAGAACTTCCAAATGTACTGCTTGCTATTTTTTAAAATTGATTTTCGTAATTTCAGCTTGACTTTCATGTTTGTTGTGCCGAAATGAATGTAATTATGTGTTATATGTGTTTGTGATGTGTTTTTACAATAAATTTTGAGGAATAAATTTTTTCACATTATAATCTGGATTTTTTAATTTTACCCCGTGCACGCCGTTGGCTGGAGTCTTTTTTTTTTTTAACTAATTAATTAGTAATTAATTAATATAAAAGTTTAATTTAATTTAATTTATTTAATTTAATTTTTTTTTTAATTATTATTTTAATTTTACACTGCTGACATGAATAAGGAGATAATATGAACAATATCAATAATATCAATAATAACATAACAATATATATATATATATCCTTTCTGTGGAGGGCATCTTCAGCTCAAGAACCGGATGTAACATAAGAGACAATCACATAAATTCTGCAGGAACAGTATTTGGAAGTGCTTAGTTGTCAGAACATATATGGATTAAGATAAGTTAAATTTAAGTAGCTAAATCATAGGGAACGCAGGTTAGTTTAGATTTCTTTTTAAAAAATGTATGTTGAATAGAATAATATATGTATTGCATCTACCCATTCTTTCTTACATGTAGAGTTTAAAATTAAATCTTTCAATTTTTTAGATAAAGTGAACAGCTCGATAAGTACAGGTTGATATTTTTTGTTTAGAACCCAACGTAACATTACAGTACCATTACAGTCCTTTTTGCCTTATTAATTACTTCAAGCTCATCCGCGTAAGTATATTCTCCAGGAGGAAGGCCAAGATATTTCACCTTCTTCTTCCAATTTATTTATTTATTGTTTATTTATTTATTTTATTTATCTTGCACATGCTATTAAGGTAGTCTTAGTAAGGTTTACATAAGTTGAAGTCCATTGAATGGCACCATCTTTTTGTAATATTAAGTCTTCTTGTCTTGCTAAATAACTACCCTCTGGATGGCGTGCTGTCTACCCTTTTTTTTCATACTACTTTTTTTTATTCTATTAATGCTTCCTCCATGAAGACCGACAATATAAACAAGATAAAGACACACTTTATTCATTTAGACGTATAGATAACTTAACAGATTTTACTTTGTCATCAATTGATACAAAGTGTCAATTGAATTCGTTTAATTAATGCCTTCTTGACAGCCTCAAGCGAAGTGTTGTCAAAAGCGTCCTGTATGCCTCGCTGTCGCACATTATTTATTCGTGAGTGCATCTTGGATTTGAACTAGCAGCTCCACTAAAGCACTAATAGATATAGTATACTGTTGCTGATATTAATTGTGAAGTTGCCATGGCTGTACTAAGTTGCAATAAGTTAAGTTAAACCGAGTTGTATAAGTTGTAATAAGTGTAATAAAAAGAATGTTCTCTATTTCTCTTGATACATAATATTAAGTAAATATCAAATCTATTTCAAAGATAGGGTTATTTGCTTAATGACTAACATATTCCAATTCATAAAAGTATTAAAAATACTATTAATTCACCACTTAATTGCCACGTAATTACCAATTACACTTGATTAGCTATTTGAGAATAGTTTATGGACCTAGTAATGGAGTAAATTTTATTCTCTTAGTAGAGAAAGAAAACAAAGTACCAGGAGTATGTCTGGATCCAAGAATTTTGAATAAAATTAAACTGGTTTTAGATGACAACATTTTTAAAGACTGTGCCAATTTAGATATCTACTTTCTCTACACCTGTTGAAAAGAACACTTAATTCAGATCATTTAAGTGAATACATAACTCTATTATTAGTATGCATATAACAGATATTGCAATATTATAATCATGGTTTACCGTTCAGTTGGTAAACAACTCAAAATTTGCAGTTCGACCAGTTTTGCTTCATATATTCGTCACCGCCTGTTGTCAAAATGTCAGTCACATTGTACATGTAAGTGCAATAGTTTTAACGAGTATACATATTTACGCAGAAAGATAAACGTTGAAATGTTCATCATAAGATTCACAGACATTTTGTTTAATCTGTCTTTAGCAGATGCTTCAGCATGCTTACTAACTATACTATAAGAATATTATTAGGGAAACATCCAACGCAAATACTATATTAGTAAGTCAAAACTACTGTTTCTAGTTACATGTTTTTTTTCAGATTGAATGCCGCCGGAAGGAGTTATTTCACACGTGGTAGGGGTTTGAATAACCCTTTTCTCCACATCAAGAATGCCCGTAGGCGGCAGAGTAGCGGGGAAAGTAACATCAGTATTATCAAACAATTATAATGGTAAGATAGCTTTTGTAATTACAACACATTTTACTATAATCATAATTGGCAAAAAGAATTACTTACTTTAACACCGTGTAAAAATTTGAGACCGGTATGCTGTTACTAGGAAAAGAAAGAAGTTTGCATGTAATTGTTATAACCGTTTCGTTTCCACGAATTCTCTTTATAGGAAGTATTTACTACCGTTTGGTATTACTTTATGTAGTCTCTAATTCATCTAATTTAGTCTTTGAAACTTATCACAAATTGTTTCTGACGCATGACATTTTCCTCAACATTTTAAATAATTATTAAATTAATTATTAAATAACTGTGGAAATTATGCAAATCCGTTAGTATGATTTGTCCGGAAATAGTACGTTACTTAGATCAGCTTTTTACTAATGCCCATAAGCACTTAATTGTTCCACGTCACATCATATGCTTTCTATGCACCTATGTATGTAAGTGCAGCTCTTTCGCCTGATCTTTGCCGATACGTCATAAATTTTCGCCATTTTTTCGATACGAATCTAATCGAATAAGACAAACCTGTCATTCTCTGTTTCTTTCTAAATTTCATGTTAGTCAAGCAGAACATATACATAATCATGTGGCTTAGCTTATAATGGATAACGGATGACGTATCGGCAAAGATTCAACGAATGAACGATCTCCAATTACTATGTCTAACGTTTGCATGGCCACATTTGTGCTACGCCATGATAAAGCAAATGATACCTCTGTGAAGCTAGATCCATTTATGCCATGCCACGCTGACACATGTCGCTCCACACGTAACACGTCTTTTTACAAATACATGAAGGTCTGAAAATATAGAAACGGAATTATACAAATGAAAATACCACTTGTTAAATTGTATGCGTACGACCAACTGAATATTGAGTCATTATATCGTATATTTTATTGCGAGTGCAAGCCCATTTATTTTTTGGACTCGCACTTTGGGATTCACATAATTTCCAGTTGTATCAAAGTACCATTCTCTTCACCGTGGCGTAGTACAAATGTGTTCATAAAAGAATCACGCGTAGTAAGACAGCGTTGGATGAGATAGCGCGATTCGACGTGACGTAGAACAAATGTGTTTCTAGATTGAGATGGCAAGCCATATAATTTCCATTTTTTTTCGATAATTCCATTGTCTCATTATCATACGCTACCTTAAACTCGAGTGAGTTTGGCCTGCCTGTGTGACTTTGGCACTTTATGGTTATTTATTTACAATATTCAAATTTATACTAAAATACCAAATATTTATATCTTTAATTTTTATTTATTATTCTATATACTATGGTAAATACAGAAATATTTAGTATATATATATATGTATGACAGTTGAAAACTTTAGTAAAAAAGAAAGAAATGAAAATGTCCGTTATAAAACGAATTTTTTAATATGTAGTGTGAAAAACTTCATTTTTAGTACGTGAGCGTATTTGTACGCTATCTACTTAGCCATGAAAGAAAAGAGTGACGATGTCAAACAAATTATAGAAAAATTGCTGTCACTATTAGAAGTATACCTATATGTGCTAACTTGTGTTTAGTTTTTGCTGTTTATAGAGATTTGAAACGGTCTATTTCTCAATAAAATGAGTGAAACTAAGGTTGAACATCGCAGCGTAATAAAGTTCCTGACAAAAGAAGGCAAAGGTTCAAAAGCAATTAATGAAAGAATGGTTGCTGTATATGGGGAAGATACACCATCTGATTTTCAAGTAAAATATTGGTCTAAACTCTTTCGATGGGGCCGAAAGCCAATCAATGATGACCCAAACTCCGGGCGATCGGTTGAAGCTCGACCTGAAGACATTGTGCAAAAAGTCGAAAATTTTGTGCTGAAAGATCGGCGTCTAAAGATCGCTGTCATTGCCAATGAAGTCTGTATATCTGAAAGAAGTTTTTCAAGAAAATTTGGTCTAGTTGGAGAAGAACAAAATATTTTTATCTCGAATTTTTACCGAGCGTGAGACTTGGGTATATTACTGGGACCCTCCTACTAAATAGGGGCTCTCCACCACCAAAAAGGCCAAGACACAATTATCTGGAAAAAAATGCTGATGGCAACTGTTTTCTGGCATGCTGAAGGAGTCTTGCTTATTGAATATATGCGAAGAGGGTATACCATAAATGGACAGGCTTACGCAAACACAATTAAAAATTCAAAAACTGCTCTGGAGGAGAAAGGTCCGCATCCACCTTATAGCCCCTACCTACCTCCGTCAGACTTCTTCTTATTCAAAAATTTAAAAAAGCATCTCGGGGGAAAGCGTCTTGGTTCTGATAAACAAGTCAAAGAAGCTGTTGAAGAATATATTGGGGAGTTACCGAAGCAATTTTTTTCTGAGGGTATGGGGCAATCGGAAAAAATATGGAATAAGTGTATTGGTTCTTCTATTATGTGGAGCTTTTTGAGCAGATTCCTGTAATTCATATTTGGAAATTTAGGCCTCACTCAAATTTAAGAATGTTTCAAATCTGATACATCAGTGTTATCTTAACATGAGAGTAGTTTATGCGAATGGACACTTATTTGACCAAAATATAAAAATTATGTTATGCAACACTTTAGTTCTAAGTAAATGTAATTAGGTACTGTTGCTCGGTGTATGGTTGCTTTTTGGATTATCTTGATAAAAAGAATACAAAAGGTACAAAATTCTTGTTTAGGACTTGTCTTTGGTATTGAAAAATATTGTCTCATTTCTTACAAATTGCAGGAGATTCGATGGTTTCATATAGAGAACAGGAGACGGTTACACTCTTACTGTCTGTTCTACAAAGTGTTAGTATATAAGACTCCAAGTTACTTTCGTAATAGCTTAAACTTCCGAACTGATATACACCATCCAAATCTAAGACTTAAAGGATTAGTTAGACCTCCACTTCATAATACTCAATCTTTCGAGAAATGCTTTAGTTAGGCGATCACTGCAGCTTTTAATTCATTTCATCATGTGTATCATTTCTCACGATTGCAACGTCCTATAATATACAAGCTTATAGTAATAATAATAGTAATAATTCATGCCTTCACTTCCAACCACAGCTTGCGGCAATTACAGGGACATCGGCTGGCCATGAGTTAGTTATGAGTTTGGGAAGCTACAGAAAAACAAATTCAGAAAGAAGATACCACGGTTCGAACACAGTACAACCAGACTATGAAGCGAGTGCACTAGGCACTGCGCTACACGCAGTAACTGCGTAAGGAGTGGGATTTTACTGTATTTATGGGGAATGGGTTTGAGAGTGGGGCACTGTCAAAGAAAAGCGTACCGCAACTTGATGCAAAAGAATTGAATGAATAGGGTCTCTAATTACCTACCAAGATCAGGAAGACCAAGAATTAATGACGTCAAAGTTGCAGTTCGTGAAAACCAGAATACGCGATAATGCGATATTCAAGCGATTACAAGTGCCGTATGTCGTAGTTTGGAAAGTTTTACGCAAAATTGTAAAAATGTATTCCCATAAACTGAAAATGTTATTTAAATTAAAGAAGGCAGACTTGGCTACTAGGTAGGATTTTTCTTTAGAATAATGGCTCAAATGAAAATTGAACCCAAATGGTGATTTTACTCGGAATGGTCGAATCATTACTCAAAACTATAGAATTTGCTCTACAAATCCACAAAAAATCGTTCAAGGTCTTTATGACAAGAAAGTTACGATTTGGTGCGGTTTTACAGGTAATTTTATCATTGATGCGTATTTCTGAAATGCAGAAAGGAGAAACCGTATCTGTTACTGTAAACCGTGAACGATACTTTAACTTTACAAATATTTATCTTAGTCCGCACCTACAAGACGAGCACTACGGGATTGAGAACATCATTCTTATGCAGGATGGAGCACCCCTGCAAATTTTCTAACCAGTCAAAGAATTCTTAACCAACGTTTTTCAATAGAGTATGTTAAGCAAGCACTTTGCCAATTCATAGACACTTAGATCACTTGATCTTAACGTAGCGGATTATTGGATGTGAAGTTATGTAAAAAGTTTAGTGTTTAGAAAACAGCCAACAACATTGAAAGAATTACAAATCAATCTTACGGAGCAAATTGGTGCAATTCAACCAAAAATGTTACTGAATGCTGTATAGAATTTGGAGGATATGTTGGTAATCTTACAACAACGAAATGGAGGCCATATTGGACATTTGCCGTAACTGCATACTAAATCCCATTCCCTAAGCAATTAGATTTCGTTTGTTTTTTGTTATTAACTTAATTTGTTAAAAAGTTATAATAATTTACTTTATGACTACCCCATATATACAGTGGTGGGCAAAAGTATGGAAACACTTAAATATCTGAAGCAGTTTTGAATATATTTCTACGAAATTGGGCACTTGCATATTATCCATTATTCTGCATAAAATGAAGATATCAGAATTATAATACAACTTCCGGCTAAACCGAAAGCTGCATACAACTTTTAAATTTTAAATGGGACACACTGTATATTGTTTTAAAAACGAATAGTCCATTTAATTACAAATTCAAAAATGTATAGTTGTGTGCATTTATTATGATTATCTATCAATATATTACGCATCAAAGGAACTAGAGTATGTTTATTTAAAAAAAGCTTCAGACCGCAAAAGTAACAACACAATAAGAAAGTATTACAAAATTACTAATAAATCGAATATTAATGTATTAAATGGTCAAACTGACCACCACTGGTTTCTTGACAGTATGCTAACCTACGCTGGAATCCGGCAATTACGTTGGAAATCATATTTGGCGTAAGTACTCGCACTTCTTCCATAATTCTTAACCTTAAATTATTGTAAATAAACCTTAGACTTTAGATATCCCCACAATAAAAAGTCTAATGGAGAAAGATCAGGTGATCTAGCAGGCCATTCAACAGTACCGCTTCGGCCAATCCACTTCTTGGGGAATACAGGGTCTAATACATTCCGTACCTTCCGCGCAGAATGGGGTGGGGTTCCGTGTTGTTGCTACCAGGCGGCCTCTGGTAATTGCCCTTCTTCCATCAATGCAGGAATAATTTGTTCTTCTAGAAGGTCTTAATAATTTTCACCGGTTGTTCCACCACTTCAAAAAATAATGGACCGATCATTCTATTTTGATAAATACCAGCCCAAACATTTAATTTTTCGGGATATTGAGTGTGAGCTTCTTGCACTTAATGTGGGTTAGTTTACGACCAATAACGACAGTTGTGCCGATGAGCCGTACCGTTCAAACAAAAGGTGGCTTCGTCAGAAAATACAATATTAGTTGCAAAATTGGGATAACGGTTGCAAATATTCATCATGATTTCACAAAACTGCTATCTTCGACCAAAATCATCAAAATCAGACAATTAAGGAACGTGATATTGGTTGTCGATTTGGGTGTATACCATTAAATAACTTACGTACTTCGTCTTAGGATCGCTGCCTATCACCAAAACCAATCATCATTAAAACTTCAATGTGTTCGCTTTCATTTAATTGCACCATTTTGAGCACAAACTACTACAAACACTACACTTTCTCGTTTGGCAACTACCATTGTTGTTTATCAGAGCTCTACTATTGTTTTCTTAGGCCACTAACATCTCAATTACGAGTACTAACAACGGCTTCTAATCTTTTATTGTACGTAATATATTTGTCGATAATCATAATAAATGCACACAACTATACATTTTTGCATTTGTAATTAAACGGTCTATTCGTTTTTAACACAATATACAGGGTGTTCCATTTAAAATTTGAAATTTGAATGCAACTTCCGGTTTAACCGGAAGTTATATTATAATTCTGATATCTTCATTTTATAATATGGAATAATGGATAATATGCAAATGCCCAATTTGGTAGAAATATCTTCAAAATTGCTTGAGATATTTGTGTTTCCATACTTTTGTCCACCACTGTATGTATGTATGTATATGTCAAGCGTGGTCACACACATAACTGAAACTTTCGTACACTTGCATTATTAAGTATACCTATAGTTCACACTACGAAGAAACAAATTTGTGTGAAGTGATCCAAACAATAAAGCAGGATGTGTTCCTACTTTAAATTCATGTTTTTTAAACTACGAATACTTTATTGCATCTTGAGCCCTCATTGAAGTGTAGGTTTTGAAGAAATGCTGCATTTTACTCTACACCTCTGAATTCTGCTGCAGCCTATCTTCAAATGCAGCTTGTGTTCAATATACCTATTTAGTAATCTTCAGTTTCTGATATTAGCAATTTTACTTAACACATGTTTTTAAAAATTTGGCGTTTGTTCCTATTGCATATTTCTTAGTTTGAATCCCGCTATCTTGTAGTACTTGCTTTCATTTACATTTGTAACCGTCTACTTTGTTACTATCAATTTATTGTTACGTCCCTCTAAGCTCTTCTTTTTCTGGAATGTGTGTTTTGTAAACGAAACGCTTATTTGCGTTCCAAAAATGTTTACAGCAATATTCATCTATTATTGCTATCTATATTGCTCTTCTTTACTTGCTTCCACAAAAAATTACATATATTATTCATATTTGCAAACCGCATATAAACACATATGTACATAATACAATGTTTAGACTTAACTAGTCCTGCAAATAGTTGACCCTCATTTATCTGATTAAGAATGTTAGTCTAAAGTTTAACTTTCTGTTAGGGCGTGGTTTTGCAAGTCCTTTATAGCAGCATCCGAGATGCGTTTAATTGTCCAATACTGTCATAAATCTTTCAACTCCTTTGGAACTTAGAACATTGTTGTAGATACTAAACAAGTGAATTAAACATCTAAGACAATTAAATACCAACTGTAAAACTAATTGAATTTTTTAAATTATACCATAATAAGTATACGTGGGTTATGGCATTTTTTACACGAGTACAAAAGTGCTGACAAAAATAAAATAAATGTACATCTATATCTATTTTATAATTGTTAAATTGTTAGACTTCAAACATTTAGTTTATTTAACAACTGTTTATTAGGTTTTATTATCTTTTTTAACTGTAAATTCAATCCAACTTGCGATAAAAAAATTGAATTATTGTTATAAATACAATATAAATATATTTCTTTTTCCAGCAATCGAACAGTTAAACGTTCGACAAAATCTTTCTTGTATGTAAACACTACAATTTCTTTGTCTTATGTATTACACGTTTAAACCATATATTATACAAATAAGGTAACTTCCTCTGAAATCCCCAATAAAACATTTACATTGCAAGATTTGAATCTGTTAGCTAATCATCTATTAAGGAAATACAACAAACAGTTACATTACTTCATTTGTTAGTTTAATCTTCCGCATCTAAAAATTCGTAGAGAATTAAGCGACATGAGTTGTTTGTTTATAATTGGTAATGGTTTGATAGAACCATCTAAAACTCTTGCATCAGTTGACATTATTTGTATTTGCTTTATTCTATTCTTAGTTTTGTTAGCTTTATAATATCGGCAAATTGCGAGAAACATTCAAATAAAATAATATTAGTTTGAGATTAAAATCATTGTAATTTTATTGGCAATATTAAAAGTTTTAATGTGGTAGATAGAAATTGACCGCAGATGGAAGTATTGTTATACTACTGTTTGTTGTGTTCTCTGTAATATGAATTATAATAAACAAATATTCACAGCCTGTGTTCTGACCGTTGTAAGTATTGCAGAATACATTTGGTAACATTGTCAGGTTAACAAAGATGTACACTACCGTCCATAATTATTTGCCTACCCTTACTAAAACGTAGTTTTGAATGAAACACCAATAAAAAAATGAAATTATCTATTCTAATGGTTAAATACGTAACAAGAGGAAAAATAACAACAAAATTCTGAATAGAAAAAAAAGAAAAACAACGAAATCATCTACATATATGACCTTCTTTCCGCCGAATGATTTCTTGACAAAATCTGGACATTCTTTCGATTAATTTCGACAATATTAATGGGTGTTTCCACGCTATTTGTCCCACAATGTTCTTGTAGGTGTAGGAGTCGATTGTCGAATTGGTCGGTCGAGATGGTCCCATAAAAGCTCGATGGGGTTGATGTTTGGACTCTGTGCGGGCCATTTCATAATTGTCAATTTCCCATCATGTTCCATTTGATTGAAATCATCACAACTTAATTGCGGGGTGTGTTTCGGATCATTATCCTGCTGAAACATAAAGTTTTCTCCGATTGTATGTGTTGCCGATGAAATGGCGTGCTCCTCCAAAATTTGTTGGTAGCGCTCTTTCTTTAATATCCCCTCGATTCGCACTAAATTTCCTACAGTGGTCCCGGTAAAACACCCCCAAATCACGACCGAAACACTCCCATGTTTAATTGTAGGCACTACAGGTAATCGTTTTCCAGCAAACAAATACCGCTCTTCTCGAACCAAAAACCTCAAATTTGGACCCATCGGTCCATACCACACTTTTCAACTGTTCGATGGTCCAATCTTTATGTTCGCGTGCCCAATTTAACCATTTAGTTTTATTTTTCTTGCGTAACAAGGGCTTTTTACAGCAATTGTTCCATGTAAACCAGCTTCCTTTAAGCGTCTCTTAACCGTTGTCAGATTACTTTCTGGCGATGAACGTTCGCTTCTTCTACTGATTAAAACGATGTGTCGATCTTCTATCAGGGTTGAAATTTTAGGACATTCTGACCGTTTTTTATTTAAAATACTGCCATTTTTTTAAATATTGTAGTCTACTGTTCTCCGCGATAGTTTAAGTGCATATAGTTTCGTAATCTCGCGATTACTTTTACAGATTTTGTGGTAACTAAATATCAGAGCCCGGGTTTCTGTATATAACTCTTTCGTTTTCGACATAATTTCAAGTTTACGCCTTTTATACCCTTTAATACACTCATTTCGTAGTTAAGGTTCTCAGTGGTAAAACTAAACTAATATTACTTCGCTTTAGGGGCACAATAATATTGATAAACTTTCCATATTTTATTATTTGTATTGTACTTACTGCGACAGCATGCACAGTTCCGAGAAATGATTCGTTACTTCGGTGAACTACCTTAAATCATAAAAAGATCTCCTTCAGTTTATGAGATTTTAATATTAGTTTTTTTTTTTGGGTTAGAAGTGATGATGTTAATGATACATATTTCTATTGTGGATGCACTTGTACTAGGAAATAATACATTATTAAACTACACGCAAATATATAGGTGGGCAAATAGTTATGAACGCTGGTGTATATATATATACAGTCCTGTTCAGAATATTCGCGCCACCGTAATAATTTTTATATATTTGTTATTTCAAGAAATATAATAAACGAAACAAACGAACCGAAGAATACCACTATCTACCGTTTATTTAGTATGGTCTATGAGGAAATACTTCTAAGGAAAGAAAAATGTTCTCGTTAAGGAATTTTTACCTGCTACCAACTGTTTACCATACCCTTACTTATTGTGTCTTGCGTTTTAAAATGCGTACTGCGAATGGTAATTGCACTCAGTTGCTATCAACATTCAGCACTGTGTATGTTTATGTTTCTATATGACGTTGTGCAGGTTTCGTTTATTTTAAAAGCATAGTTGTATTCTTTTTTATACGTAATTTATTACACGGCATGGATCAAGCAAACGACATATTCGATGACAAAAAAATTTTTGTGCGCACACAAAACTTCTCTCATTGGCAGATAGCACGAAAAGAAGATGTTTTGCAGCGGACATTCAGCGTATTGCTACTTTAATAAGAGAAAATATTCCCAGCTCCAGTACTGGATGATCGTTTATTTCCAGGTGGCGCTAATATTCAGACCAGGGACTGTATATTATGCAAAATCAATCCGAGTATGCGGATCGATGTTTTGTACAATTGAGCTTATAAGCTATGAGAATTAAGTTTATAAATAACTCACCTACGATGAAAAAAAACGCACGTCAACATCATTGTTTTTATATACCTAAGTAGCGCTCTGAGAAATATTGCAATTTTAAATCTTTCCATATTACACAAATCCATTCCCTCCATTTCTCTATTTATATAACCAAATTGATATACTTTTCATTTCATGATTAATTTATTTTTCTTATGTCAAATCTCTCTAAGATTACAGTAACGACTTTAAAAGTCATAAAAGCTAATTATAGACATTTCGCTTCCTGTGGAGGACATCAATAGAATTAAATATGTGAATGATATAACTAAAATTTTTTGAAAATTATTTACGTCTAACAAATATGTATACGTATATACAATAAGATTAATGACTGACTAAAAGTAGGTACCTTAAATGTAGTTTCACTTCTAGACGTATCTGCCCTAGCCAAATAATATAACAGCATTAAATCTAAAATAAGAGGGTCAAACAAAATCTAGAGCCAATAAAAAGGCAAACGAAAGTTCAAAGGAAAGAGAACGGAAAATATAACTAAATTTATTACTCAATTTAAACCAATAGAAATCCCATCGATGTCCGATATAACAAAAAGTGATATATCATCGAAAGCATAACTGCATGGACGTGGCTACGGAAAAAAAGTTTTGTCAGTAAACTTAAAAAAAATGTGTTTCTTTATTCATAAAGAGTTAGGATAACTTATGTATAAAAATTACGCTGTGTTTATTAGGTTAACGTAATTACAATCATTGAACCCTCAACATTCAAGATTGTCGTAGACAATTTACACTTTAAAGATATTTATCGGTTAATTTCGGGGAACACTTTCCGATTTCAAAACCTTGATGGTGACACTTAATCTTCGTTAGAAGTTTAGGTTTTATCCCTCAACGGTTAACTTCACACTCTATATCCGCCAGTTAAATCACGAAAGTTACTTAAGGAAAACGGGAACGAAAGCCCCTAATCCATATCGTAAAAAATACCCCAAGACACGCAGATGCTCAAGTGTTAACCGATCGTCAAAAAAAGAAGACGTGACGAGAATAAAATACAAAATACACTCAGACACGGGTACGAATGGTATGAGGCAAAAGGAATTCAGCAAAGACTTTCGCATTTTTTTCTTTTCCGCACGAGACTTGCAAGCAACTAAAGCCAAACCCGTTCGACGACCGTCTAACATAATTAAATCTAATCGAATGAAAAACCGTTGCGTCCATTTAAATAATTGGATTGGAGCACTTGAGAGAAAAGATGGTTTGCAGTTTATAAATACTACCAACACTAGCGTTGAATCTACAACGCAGAACTGCTGCAATGGGGGTTTCTCTTTATTTTTAGAGAATTTATGTGCTTGTTTAAGTTTCGGTCTGCGGTGTTTGAATAAGTTTATAATGTTAGTAATATAGTAGGTATGCAGTAGTAGAAAACATCATGATACATGATTTTGTAGCAACAAGATCAGCATCAAAAATAAAATGACATGCTGGCATTTAACAAGTTACGAGCGGTTAAAATTAAGTGAAATAAAAGTTATAGGATTCCAAATATGTTCGAATAGTTCTCGATCGCATTGATAGCTATGTATGTACATATAACGATACATTTACACAACATGCGATTTTATTGAGAACTTCTAAACTGCAAGTTTAATTCGAAATAAGGCGATAAAATCTAACAAAGTCGATCGGTATGTACAATCAGATTTAATTTTATTTAAAGCTTTATATTACATGTTTAGATATATGGGGCTAACTTTATGTTATTTACAGTATAACGCAACAAAATCTAACATTTCCTCAATCCGCAATTAATATGTAAATTAAGGTCCTTGCTCTCACAAAGATATATGTATGTATATGTACTTCTTCAGGGTTTTATTTTGACAACATAAAATATGACCGTATACCAAATAAAATTTTCTCTAAATATGAATATCTATTGTTTCCAATTACCTATAAATACAAGCATGCACTTCATAGCGAACATCATCTTTCTCCAGTTAAAACATAATACGAATAACAGAAATTTAAATAGTTGCAATATATTCATATTTGTGTATAGCATAGCTAAAATATGGAATTTAATACAAGATTATACAAATGTATCCAAAAGTGAGTAAGATGGGGACTGCAAAACTTTGCTTACATACAATCTATTTTCAATAGGTATATTGATTAGAAATACACATTTTTGGAACTGAAATGACTTCTCTATCAGCGATGTGTTTCCCTAGAATCGCTTTCACCGCGGAGTAACATTCAAACGTGTACCATAACTCATAGAAAACATATTAACAACTGAGGAAGCTCTACAGATCCACTTACAAGAAATAAAGAAAGCAATTTCAAAATATGTACATATTTCAAGAAAACATGTCCATATGCCTACAAAATTTAATAAAAGATTTAACTTGATTGATTCTTTTACCACGGACAGCACCATCAGCATACTGTGAGATGGAAGTATAACTTAAGCACTGATTTCTCGCCAAAAATGCAGTGTGTTAGTGAGAAAAGTCTTGAAAAAATAAAAGCTCCCATATTTACAAGTATACAGAGTGTATATTATTCGTGAAAAAGTAGGGTACAATATTCAGTTAAAATTATTTATCAAGAACGCCGAAGAAATAGCTATATAGAAGTATGATGGAAAATATGCAAAAACTAGGTTGGAATCGGTTACTGCAAGGTTTCGAAGCAATAAACGGAAACAATTGCCCAGAAAGAAGGTAAAAACTGAACAATAGAAAAAAAACTAATTTAGAAAAAGGAGACAAACCTGAAAAAATCATCGGATGAAGCCATTTTGTTCAGAACACACTAAGACATCAGAACCCATTATATGCGACTAAAGGCACCTGGAACAAACATACTAAAATATGATGGGTATTCACCATACTCTCATTCGTCACGTTTCTTGACAAATTAAGTCATACATACATACTTCTCTAACTGCTTCTTATGGAAAGCAGCAAGAAGAACGGAGACGCCAATTGCCAAAATTGCATCATGGATTTAAAATAACGACAACAAATAATTGATATATAGCTTCCCAAAAAGAAACTATAGCATAAAACATCAATACTTCCAGTATCTATCAAAAAAGTTATACAGAAAGAGGAAAGTCAATAGCAGCGCAAAGAAACCTCGTTGACTATAAGTTAATCTCTTACTCATCATCATATCAAAATGGTTTGTATCGTATCAATTTAGTTTACATAATGCAAGCATTCAATCACATCTGAAAAGATAGCTTTATCTACAGGCTCGAAAAACTTCTTCATGTTCAACACAGCCTCCATAAATACGATGACTTCAACAAATAATAGATCAGCAGCTACTCAAATTCTACAATATTACTGCGATATAATAAATAACAACCAATTCTTGTTTAGTATTGCTAGCACACTCTAATATACATATATATTCAAATTTATCGGAAATAATAGTTTCAAAATAAAGTAATTAGTTAGCTAGATACTAATAAAAAGTGACATCGTTATAGCATTACCCTTCTGTACGTAATGTTAAGCTTGTGATGTATTTCCGCGCTGACTAGTATTGACTACGTATTATAGTCCGTCGTAATATGTCAACTAACTTGTAGTTATATTCTTTTACTCATTTATGGCATCATGTATAGTGAACAGGCACTTTGGAAAGAAAATAAATGATACTTATTAAATTAACTGTGAACACATTAAAATATGTTATCTAATTAAAAATTTTATTTTTGTTTCAACAGCTATCATAAATGGAAAAAAATTAATAGCAACGCAAATATAGCAGTGCAAATGCTGTATGCATTTATTATTAAAATCTGAGACGAGAAGCTACATTTCTGCTGGAGATAAATCATTTACCCAATAGTAAAGGAATGACGAATAAAAAGCGTTCTACGCTTAAACCTACAAAACTACGTTTCATAGCCAACTAAAGCTGCGTAAGCGTAATTGCTAAATATTCTAACTGTAATTAATTAATTTGTTTGATGCAATTAATTTTTGGGTTACGGGAGCTTACGTAGTTTTAGTTGGCTATTTGTATTTTAGTATATTTAAATGCGTAAAATCAACATTCCTCTACTATTAGAGTAATTAGTCTGTACTCTGATACGACATGCAATAGTTTA
Source organism: Popillia japonica (assembly GCA_004785975.1). Classification (NCBI taxonomy): domain Eukaryota; kingdom Metazoa; phylum Arthropoda; class Insecta; order Coleoptera; family Scarabaeidae; genus Popillia; species Popillia japonica. The sequence goes on from SMLS01068036.1 coordinate 59,798, forward strand.
ATCAATATATTTGTTCATATACACGTGTAACATAGCGATTGAATTGAAAACCTTATAAATAATAATAATAAATACATTTTGTTTCGTATGACAAAAAGTTTGAAATAAGTCAATACAGCAAAAAAATACTCCTATATAATATCGAAATGCACTATGTACTACAATATAAACGGCGAAAAACAGGAAACCAAACAAAACAAAAGTCATAAATTTAGATTGTCCTCAAAAAATTCATTTCGTGAATAGTTAATAGCATTTAAATTCTAACCAATGCTTTAGAGTGTTCTTAAATACCTTGTGGTTAAAGACTTTCCAGTTGTTTGGAAGCTGGTTATAAATTTTAAGGCCAAGTATATCAGGATTGTCCGAAATTAATTTTAAATTATGTTTGGCCAAATGAATTTTATTATTTCTGATATTATAGGAATGAGTACTATTATTTTCATCCATGAGTCTATTTTTATTTTTATGAGCATAGCAACTAGATAATTCTACGTGTCAACATTTTCAAAAAAACAAAATGTTGACGACGTGATGATACATAACTTAGCTCTGATAGCAGTTTTTTCTTTAATAAATACTTCAACAGCTGATGAGGAACTTCCCCACATTCCATATAATAACTAAGATAGAAATTCAAAAAAGTAAACAATTTTTAAGGTGTTAATATCCATAGAACTCTTTAAATGTCTAATCTTAAACAACCCTTTTTTTAATTTAGATATTAAGATTACACAGTGTTCGTCCCACTTTAAGTTGAAAGAAAATGTGATGCCTAGCAATTTGGCCGTCCTAGTATTCAAAATTACATTGTTCATTATATGAATATTCGGATAAGAATTATTATTTTCTGAATTGTGTGAAATAGTATGTATTTAGTTTTGTTGAAATTCAAAGAAAGTCCGTTTGCCCAAAACCAGTTATATATTTTTTCAAGTATGGCATTAGTAGCGTCTTCCATTTGATTCTATTTCTCCGCTAGTAGTAAGGTAGTATCGTCAGCATAGCAAATCAAGTAGTAATCAAATAGGAATTGAACAATCGCCAAAAGACGATGGTAAAAAGGAAGATCTAAACTTTTTCTTCTAGTTCATTGTTTTCACTTCTATTTCAACTAATTGAATTCTTCCAGATAAATATGATACTATCCAGTCAGAATCTTTCCTACAAAAAACACAAAAAAGTTCAACAGACGCACACAAACGATTACAAACGCACGGTCAAAGGCCCCTTCTGTATTCAGCTAGAAGATATTCCTTTAAACGCTTTTTAAAGTTCCTCAAATTATAGTCCTTAAATGTATCAGAAATCGCGTTGTAAATTTTGTAAATATTGTATGAAAATCCTCGTTCAAACATAGCGGTCCGATGAGATGGAGGCGTCTTCCACCAGGACGCAAGTGCCTACAATCAATTTGATGGCGAAAACCGACACGCTTCTATAGGTAATCAGGCTGGCGATTAACGATAATTTTGTGAAACAAGGTAGACGAGGGCAGTCTACGTCTGTAGGCCATATTCAACCATGGCAACTGAGCGAAAGATCCAGAGATAGCATGAATTCATTGGTGGGCATAATTTGGCTAATAAGCTTATGCGAGGAAAACTTAACTCCACTAACCGTTGCACGCGTTGGATATAATACGAATAAAGAAAATTACACTTCAAAATTTGTAAAACATAGTTTAATACACAATAGATTTCACGTTAGGGCTGTTTAGAATATTCTCTTCCTGATTGCTGCAGTCTGCGTGGAACCATGGGCCCTGCACCTGTAATTATTGCTGCTGACTAAACTAAGCGTGCGACAAATACGATTATTTCAGTCGACGAATAATGTCGATTCGAAAAACGGTCCGCGTACAATTATTTCTCCTGTTTCGCCATGAATTAAAATTGTATCGTACATACCTATTCATATACATACATATGTATGTAAATGTCGCCGCATTTTTGTACATATGTATATCCACAGCGAATGACATTTCTATATTAAATGTAGGTTCCAGTGCTTTGTTTAGAACGACGGCTGGTGATTTCCGTCCACAACGACCCAAACTCAAAGAAAGAATATCATTTGCTCGTTACTGTGGCCATTTTAATTTTTTTTGTGTTTAAACATCAATCGTATATATCTATCACCACTCTTTTTATGTGGAAGTTTTGGTTAATAGCTTTATAATTTTTCATGATAAATTTCTAGTATTTTGTGGCAAACTTTTATTTTGTTTATATTGTATAATTTGTGTAACAGCTTCAGCTTCATAGGCATGCTGAAGATGCTGAATTCAAACCCCGATGTGTCCAAATTACCGTTGGAGAAAAATTTACCAAATAGGCTGTTAAACGCTGATCAAGGGAAAACTAATCTGTTCGAGAAAAATGAAGTCAAGGTAGAAATAATACAATATGCTCAGTAAGCCGCAGTGTTAAGGCGCGTACTGACTTGAGCATTTTGCCCCGAACGAACCAAACAAGCCGAACGCGCACAGCCAAATTTATCGGCCGCTTGTCGGTAAATGTGATTTGCTCAAAGGGATTTAGATGTTCGTGCGCGTTCCGTGGATACGGATATTCGTCCCGACACTAATCGTTCGCCGAAAATAACTATTTGTGATCTGAAAAGTATCGATTGGAGCAGAGAAAAATGTATGGAATTAATTGACATGTACGAAAGATAGCTAAGCGATCTTGGACAGGTATACATTTTCGAAATTTTGTATCCCTTTTGGCAATCCTACGTCCCACAAGGCATATTAATTTCTCAAAGTCTTCTGCTGACATTCGAGTAAAATTCTGGGTATGAATCCTATCCATGTCCCTAGCAATACTGCATTTTCACGCCGTAAAAAGAAGCGCCTTGCTCACATTTTTTTTTTGATTTTTTTTCCTTAGTGTTAGTAAGGGCTTGTATAATGAAAAATGCACCGCCAGCCACAATCATATTTTTCGCGTCCATACTTATCCGCGACGAACACTAACTGACAACATGGGAACGCGGCAAACAGTACGAACGCTACGAATATACCGAGCTTTTTCTCACTTTGTTTGTTCGGTTCGGCGATGCGCGCTCGGCTCGTTCGGTTCGTTCGCAGTAAAATGCTCAAATCAGTACGCACCTTTAGGTATGAAAAAATACAGTCCTAGCTTGATAGAAATCAATTAATCAATCAATCATCAGTAACGAAATGACCGTCCAAGAAATACATTATTTTTTTAAGAAAAGTTGGAATTTTATTTTAAATATGTAACTATTAAACTATTATACATATCTATGATAGAAATACTTTTCTTTTATACAGACAACAAAATGGTCATCATGATTTATCTAGTTTCTTCTTGCTGCATTAATTACTGAAGCCGGCAGTGTCATGAAATAAACGATTTTTTTAGTATGATTTTACCGATATTGGCTGTTATAAATATTGTATCATTTATGACAATATTTGAAATTTACATTCTTACACTTTCTCTGGTATACACAGAACTTCTTTATCTTGTATGTGAGTGTACATATTTTATTTCCTTGTAAATGGAACAATATTTTAATAATCACCACAAAATTGTAAACAACTTCAGGACAAGTCAATGTAACAGTAGGATACACTAATACAAATAACTTAAAGAATATTAGTATTTCAACAAGATTGGGAATGATATCATTATCAATTTTCATTGCGTTTCTGGTGAACAAAATTTCTTAATCAAGAACTATTTTTGTTCCATAAATCGACCATTAAAATTTCATTTTTCATTTTTTTTACAACAAAGCATTGTGACTGCTCTAGGGAAATTCCAGCAATTTCGTGAATTCAATTGGATAAATGTCTACGGCTGCCAGTCAAGTCACTTGTAACATTATTTGTCTGACCTCCTAGTATACCAAATGAAATAATATTAAAAACCTGCATTAAATTCTATTGCACTACTCAGGGAACTGACGTCAGAATTTCGCGGTAATTCTTTCAAAAGTTATTATATCTGTATGTAATATAAATTTCAAATTATCAAATTCTATAAAAAAATATTAGAAAATTGCCAATTGTGTAACCTTCTTATATATTTTCAATATTATAAGTGGTATACTTGTAGCTAAACAGTGAAAAGCAACAGCTTCGGTGTTATTTTAACTTCAACTTTAGTTTAATTAATATAACGACAAACAGATTCACACAGAATTTCGCTTCTGGAACACGACATCGCTTAATTAATTCGCTTCTTCTGAAATTTTGAATAAAGAAATTTAAAGTCACCTTGTTTACCCTTTTAATTATAATTATAGAAGCTAAATGTCACATTGCCTTATTTTCTTATATTTTTAGAAATTGGAGAACGTGAAAACCAAACGCGTTTCTTCTTGTAATTAGAAGTTCTACAACACTGATGATTAAACTGCCGCTATTCATAAAATGGTAATTATACCGAAAATTGAATTTTAGTTGTAAGAGAGAAGAGCTGAAGCAATTATTTCCTTTTCGTTTGGTCAGAGGAAATGTAATCAAGGGCGAACTAATTAAATAATTTCTTTTTTTTATTCTAACTGTTAGGTATATTGCGACCAACAATGCTGTATTCCAAGTGCATATGATGAATAATAATACTTGCATACATTCGTCTAGCTTCCAATTAGACTATAGGTTAACTTCATGTTTATCGCACAGAAATTTTCCATAGGCAATAGTAAGAGTTTCTCGGCGGAGGGTATCAAGTCTGGTAACATCGGACAATTTTAACTGAGCGAAAATGTTAGTAAGAAAATTAGATCTGAGTAAGGTTATTGGGTGCCTGTAGTTATGTGGTATTAAGACGACCACCTACAAGAGACTGATATAAAAAACTGATTGAGATTCTACCACATTCAGACAAATTTGGTCCGCTGTAAACTATTGTTTATTTCCTCCAACCCTTTTGCTACATTTCGATTAGAGATCCCATAGACATCTGCTTACAAACACACTTGATACTTTCGTGTCTTGACTTCCTTATATCTAGGGACTTTCTGAGTGACAGTGTGGAGATACCTGTGACATTAAGCGCAGTTAGCAGTGTAATATTACTAAAGTGGTCAAAAGAAGACCGTGGAAAATATTTTTAGATTTCCAAGTTGATCGCCAAGAGACGTAACCGCCATCTTAAACGTTTAAAGTGATTTTTCACTGAAATCCACTGATGAAGCTGTAACTGCTAAGCGAAAATTTAGTTTTCATATAATTTAAAAAACAACGCTATTGCAGCTGTAGTTATTGTTGTGTATTTGTTTTTTTTTTTTGTTATTGTATCTTATTCATTAAATGCAAGAAATAAGACTTCTGATTTTTTAACATAATATCTAATAAAACCTATTTCTGTCAATAAAATATTATTTTATGGTTGTTATACACCCTATACTTCTTGGACGTAAATTTGCAAGCAATTTCAAAATTTATGAAGTTGATTATATGGGCTTTAAGAAATTAACGATGATAATTAGAAAGACTTTGCTGTCATGAATAACATAAAAGCAAATGGGAGCAAACACGTTAAGAAAAAAAATAAAGGCTATGAAATAAAACATGTAATATTGGTACAATTAACTTCTTGCCTTCAACCAATTTCTCTTATATTAGCAAATTGTTTGGTGCTGAACCCTTTGTTGTCTTGAGCTCTGTTTATTTTCTTTAGGGTCATTTGATCAGC
>SMLS01068037.1:0-26580 GCA_004785975.1 Popillia japonica
CATTATGTTGTTGAATTGATCAAGATTCATCAATTGACAGAAATTATGAAAAGTTCTAGTTTTATTACATGTAGAGTATGAAGAACAAAACTGCGGAAGATTAAAATCACCAACAATCAAAGCCGCCCTGCCAAGAAGCGTAATTTCAAGAAGGTCAGTAAACAATTCAAAGTCAGACACCGATATATCAGGTGGTACATAAATAACTGCTACATAAAAAGTTAAGGATCTAATTGTACATTGACACAAAATAATATCAATCAAAGGTACAACATTACAGAAGTTGTCAGTGTTTAGGACCACGTAAGATATTTCATGTGACAGGCCCAACAAAACTCCACCACCCCTAGATCTATTTACAACATCAAACTTTCTATCAGATCTAATTACATTATAATTATTAGGAAAATACTCTGAGCTATTTATAGAATTGCTAAACCACGACTCAGTAATAATAACTATATCATACATAAAATCACAAACATTTGTATAAAATATATGTGACTTAGAGCATTTACTGACCCCTTAAAACTCATTACGGGCAGGCATGCGATAGGTTCATGGTCAACAATCCTGGAAAAATTATAACTGATAGAAATATCGGACACATATTTGGAGAAGCTTATTTGAAAGCAGCAACACTGGAAATAGCGATAAATGGATTCCAACGAACAGGTATAGAACCGTACAATCCACATATATTGTCAGATATAGTTTTTGCACCGGCTTGTGTATCGGAGCGTCCATTGTCAGCAGGGAGAACTGAAACAGAAGACGCTGACTGGAATTCGTCTGGCGATGAGCCTTTAATTAATTTGCAAATTCCTCCAACTAATACAAAAATAATAACTGACGGAGACGGTCCCACAAATGCTACTCCAGGTCCATCATGCGTTGGATATGATACCATGCATTTCAGATCCCCGTGGCAGATAAGGGCTTTACCCAAATACGACCAACCAACTTCAAACACAAGAAAGAAGCAAAAGTGTAGTATTTTAACGTCAACACCGGTCAAGGAGCAGCTTGAACAGAAGGAAAAGGAACATGGTGAAAAAGAACGAAAGAAACAGGAAAGAAAGGAAACAATGAGTTCTGTGAAGCGTAACTTACAATTGGCTAATGAACCAAAGAAACACTCTAAAGTTCAGAAATCAGGCTCCAAAAGCAACGATAACATAAAATGTCCTGGATGCAGCGAACTGTTTGAAGATCCACCAATAGAAGCATGGATTCTCTATGATGAGTGCAACTGCTGGTGGCATGAAGCCTGTAGTTCTTATAAGCGACGTGGCCGCTTCGTTTGTAATATACATATGTGAATCTTAGACATTCGTCATCATACCCCATTGCGAACGTCATCTTACCCAACTGTACGTTAAAGTATCGGAAATGTAAGAATTTGGTTTTTAATTTTTTTATGAGAAACTTTCGGCTTTATTATAACGAAATTCATGTAGATAATAGAAAATTTATTAGTATTGTTGGTAGTATTTTTTCTGTTGCCAAATAAAATGTTATTTACCTGTCATGTTAGTTTTTCCTTAACGTCGTCAACTTGCCCCACTTTCCCCTACTGTATTAGGTTAGGGATAAGCACTCTGGCTGGTTCAGCTTTCGCGGTCAACCCACTCCAGAACTTTGTCTTTCTCTCGCCTTTGCTGATGTAAGGTTTCGTGATATCGAAGTGTGAAGATTACCAGCAAAAATAACAGTGGGTTTCCAATTATGACTTGTATCTCTGGTTTCAAGATCGTTTGCCAGCTGCAACAGAGTTCCAAATTTGAATCTCCCTAGTATGTCTTTGTACTTGGTTATGCTCCATCCTTCTATCCAGGCAGGGGCTGCTTACAGTACCTGGGACTGGATGATTCCTCCCAGAGCCATTCTCTTGTTATTTTGCGATCCTCCTATGTTTGGCATTTTCTTTACTAGCGACCGACCTACGATAGTGTACCATCCACTATGCCTACGACGTTCTTGGCATCTGCTCCAAAAGATAGCTTATCTAGGTATGTCATTTCCTTTTTCGGGATAATATTGGTTCCTAGTATATTGAAACACATATTTTCTCTCTTGCGGCGGTCTTTGACTATCACCCACTATCTTCCAACAGGGCACTCACCACTATCAACATATCGAACAACACTTTTATAAAAGGCCGTAAGGGCCTCTTATTTCTAGTAAATCCATGCTGAACATCAGAAATGCAAGACAATTTGTGGAGGACGTTATGCAATCTTTCCAAAAAGCAATATTCGAATATTTTCGAGAAAATCGAAGAAATGGCAATAAATCGATAATTTGAAGCAAGGCACTTCTCCTCTTTTTCAATACAGGCTTAATTTGATTAACTTTTAGTAAATCTGGAAAAAAACCTTCAGTAAATGATAAATTAACAATATATGTTAGAAGCGATACCAAGGACTGAGCAATAGCTTTAATCAAAAATGGAGGAACATCATCATAACCAGTGGATCTAGTATTTTTTATTTTATTAGCTACAATACTTAATGATTCCGACTCACAATCAGTAATGTTCGTGGGGTGGCACGATTAGAAAATTCACCAACAACCTTCCAAGCTTCACGTATTGGATTATCAGAATTTACAATTTTATTTTTGTAGAACTCCATTTTAGTGTCTCTTAATAGCTTGTAGTGCAAGTTTTTTGCTACTGCATAGGCGTCAGTATACAACTCAAATGGACGCTTATTGGACTTGTATCTGACAAATGTTAGGGACTTGAGTGTCCTAAGGCATGATACCCCTATCTTAGTAGAGGACGCTTATCACCCATATTTAGCTTTATCCTTTCTTGTTCGTACCAAGCCCGTCAGCTACATGTCGGCCAACACCAACAATAAAATATACGACTTTCGTAAGGCAAATTACGTTGGCCTATACAGAGCACTGTTGTATACAAACTGGTCATTTCTTTATACATTCAAAAGTATCGACGGAGCATGTGATGCTTTTTATAGAAACATTTACGATATTTTTGACGCCTTTATTCCTCTGAGAAACAACAGACGTTCGAATTTTCCAATCTGGTTCAGAATGACTCACATAAACAATCTCAAACTTAAGGATAAGTATCGCTCTACGTATCGGAAATATAAGCGCCCTGAGGATATGAGAAAATATTTTGAGCTACGTCGCCTGGTTAAGAAAGACTCTGTTCAACTCTATCAAAATTATTTATCCGATGTGCAAGAGCAACTTAAAACCGATCCAAAAAAGTTTTTCATATCATCCAAGAGAGCTGCTACGGGGGGAATACAATAAGGAATGTGGAAGGTGAAAAGTTTGATACTCAAGCTTCAATTGTTGATGCCTTCCAGAATTTTTTCAAATCAGTTTATACTTTGAACTCAACTTCATCGTCAACCTTCCCGTCATCTATAAACGGCCTAGAGATAACCGTATAGGAGATATTGCAATCGACATTTTCCAGTCGCTAAAAACCCTCGTAAACAAAAACACTATGGGTCACGATGATATACCGAGTTTTCTACTTAAAGATTGCGCTCAAGTATTTACAACTCCGTTGCATTACTTATTCAACCTAGCATTGTCAATATCTTCATTTCCAACTTGCTGGAAAATAACTAAACTGATTCCTGTACACAAGAAAGGTCAATGGTAGAGAATTATAGACCCATAGCACTCATAGATAATCTTGTGTTTGAGAAGTGTTTGTATACATGCATTTACCCACAACTTAAATCTATCTTCTCTGTTGATCAGCATGGATTCATCAATAAGCGGTCCACAGCTACCAATTTGGCCATACTTACACAGAATGTATCCGAATGTTTGGACGAAAATGCACAAGTAGACGCCATATACACGGATTTCTCTAAAGCGTTCGACCGGATAGATCACAACATTCTCCTAACTAAACTGCAAGACACTGGCTTTACATCCAACCTCGTGTCCTTTTTCAAGACCTACTTAGTAAACAGACAGCAATATGTTCTATATATGGGCCATAGATCTGACACATTCGTCTCAACCTCTGGCGTCCCGCAAGGTAGCAACCTCGGTCCACTACTGTTTCTGATCTTTTTTAACGCCCTATGTAATAAATTGCTCTTTGCGGATGACCTCAAGCTATATTCGAAGGTTACTGATCTAAATGTCTGTTTGAACCTTCAGCAACAACTTTGCATACTAGAGTCCTGGCGCTGCGAAAACAAACTAAACTTAAATATTGCCAAATGTAATGTACTAATCTTCACACGCAAACCCAATCCACTAATCTTTAATTATAACTTAAATAACCACATTATCCAGCGTTGTACTTCTATCAAGGATTTGGGAGTAACGTTTGATGCTAAGCTCACATTTGCGAGCCATATACTCGATATTTCATCTACATCTTATCGCACTTTAGGTTTTATAATTAGAAACACAAGGCAATTCACCAGCGTTGACCTTATTATGCACTTATACTTTGCCTTTATTTGATCAAAGTTAGAATATGCATCGGTCATTTGGTCACCCTTGTATAAAGAACATTGTTGTTGGTCTTCATAATTGGTATTACTTTTATTACTTACATATTGTCAATATTGTTATTACGTTGTTACGCTATTATTATTTGTTATCTGCTACTTTAAATAATTGTCCTGTAATTAGATATCTTTCTATTGGGCAATACATAGATTATTTTTATTATTATTATTACTATTATTATTATTATTATTATTATTATTAAAATTCAAGATGATAATTCATGAAAATGCTAAAGATCTTCGATTACGATTAACTGATCTGAAACTCACGACTGGCCGTGTACACGTCCAGTCAGAGTGGGTTTCCAACGACGGGCATCAAAACGCGCTGTTCCATTAACGCAACAACGGAACACCATAATTGCCGGCAACAATTGAGTGACAGCATGTGGTGCCGGCAATTTCATTATCAATGTGTAAGTAATGATTTCGATTTGATTGTTGTCCACCTAAAATACAGTTGTAACACTTCATTGTGCCAACGCGGTTATTGGACATGAATGGGTACGAAAATAATAAGTGAAGATTACATGCGAATTGACCGTACAAATATAGCAGTATTTAATGGAAATTTTGGGAAGGTGTTCCTCTACGTTCTCCGTTGCATTTCGCGAGGTGTTGAATCGGAATTGACAGGAGTCGAGATAAGAATACGGTTGCGTTAAAAAAGAGTTCCGTTAGTTGTCCTTCAGAAGAATCATGGCGTATATCTTAAAGATTAACGTGTAAGTATTGAGAACTGATTAACGTACATACGCAAGTCCTCCTAGATGATAGGAATTAGTCCTTTTAAACCTATTATCATGGAGGATATAAAATTCAATAATGGTAATCGAAAAATTCAAAAAAAAATCGAATAACAGCTTGGGAAGTGAATAGAATCACTTGAAAAAAACCTAACTTGGAGTTGGTGTATTAGTTCTGGTTGTACACTTCGTATCTCCGTATAACGGGCGTAGGCGAATTATATAGTATTTTTTTGCCGGAATAAGAAAGATGGTCTATAATTTAACAATTTAACAATACGATGTAGCAGTAAAAGTAGCGACAACACAACGTCAACAATATCGGTTTTAGTAATCAACAGTAAAAGAACTAACGGATAATAATTGGCCGTGGTCCGTAACGAACACGTATCGCCCCGGCCGACCGTTCTATTTCGGGAAAATAAAAACAAAAATATGTTGAACACGCGATGAAGGCTACCGAATATAGCTTCCTTAGGAAGGTAGCGTTTCTAAAAAGCTATCCGATACGTAAGTAAAAGGCCAAAATTGAAAGTCATCCGTTGTTCATCTATTATTATGAAAGAGCAAGTGTGATCAAAGTGCTAAATTTTTTCGGCGATTTTTATTAGAACGATGAAGAAATAGATAACTTTATTAGAAAATAATTTAGATTTTTTCGAAATGCGTATGTGTGATGTGTCAAAAAGAGTTATTTCTGTATAGACAAATTAGAACTAAAAAGGAAAGCTACCTGAAATGAAAATTTGGAATTGCATATATTTTTGAGGTTAATTTCGGCATTTCTTAGCACTTTGACTGGTCAAAAACACATAACAAAAGCACTTCAACTTCTTGTGACTAATTTAGCATTTCTTTATCTTTGTTTTTTTTTTTAATTTTTTGTCTACTTAATTCTTTATCTCACTTAAGTTTTCTTTCCATAATTTTATATCATCGTCTGTTTTTTCCTATTCCTTTCAATCCTATTTCCTTTTTTATGCTTCTTCTCGTACCACATCTTCCCACGTTTTTTCCGGGGTTTTTTCACTGGAGCTTTATCCCCAAAATGACTCTGTGGTTCTACAAAAGGGCAGTCAAGCGATGCCACGGTTCAGAAATTTAACCTGGATATAAAATACTAGATTATAATACCAGATAAGAAGGACTGGGAGAAAGGCCCTCCAGTAAGAGTGGGCTCGAACTTGAATGCTAGGAATGCTCTTTCGATGAGCTTCAGCAAGGATACAACGGTCATTCAAGCTGAGGTTATAGCAATTCACCATTGCGTTAGAGAAGTGAATGATGGACCGAGCTCGGTAAAGGCGTCGCTATCTTTTCAGACAGCCAAACAAAACTCAAAGCGATTACTTCAGCAAGTGTTGACTCGAAATTGGTTTGGGACTGCGTAAATGCCTTAAATGGGGTGGGTCCCAAAGAAAACTAACTTGGCCTGGGTTCCCAGCCACAAGCGCGTTAAGGGAAATGAGGCGGTAGACGATCTGGCCAGACTAGGTTCGTCAAGGCAATTCGTCGGGCCCGGCCCTACTTCGACACCACCAAATCATAAATCAGGAAGTCCATCAACGATTGGATACATAACAAGTCCATGGAATGGTGGCAAAAATCAACAGGGTAAGGACAAGCAACAGAAGTCTGAAAACTGTCAAAATGATAGTAGGTCTGTTGACAGGTGTATACTAAATAGAAATATGTACTACATAGGCATAGCGAAAGATACCACCAGCAGATTCTGCAAGGAGGAGGAAGAGACGGCAGTCAATGTGCTGTGCCATTATGAAGGCAAGGGTAAGGTTTCTACAGCTACACTAAGGAGCTGCTTTTAAGGACGCTAAGTCTCATAAAGAGAGCAAAGTTAGAAGGCGCCTTCTAAGATTAATGGGGATCACAATAGATCTGGAAGGTCGCGGTGAAAGAGGCCACCCCTACCCCTAATCTAATCTAATCTGGGGATTCCTCTTCTCTTTTTCCCTGGCACTATCGTCTCATGCACTGTCTTCTCAATCAACTAATTGTAAGTTGGTCAAAGTTTTGCATAATCTCTTTTGGTTAGAAAGATATGTATGTATAACAAATATTACTTGATGCAACTCAAATTCTGCGTAGGGTAAGTTTGGTAATTATCGAGGAAGAGAACTGCCTTAGAATCATTATAGTTAGCCATAGTTTTGCAATTTTTTCCTATAGCTGGGATAAGATGGTGACGGACAATTCAGCAGTAATATCCGGGAAAGCTTATATTTTCACTAAAAGCTGAGTTATTTGCATTCTATCCGACCACTCTTTTGTCGATGGTAAAAGGTTATCCCATTTTACTTTTTGTCATGAAACGGATATGCAATAAGCTCAAAGTAATTTGAGTGAACAAGCCAAAATTTTTTCATATTACCGGCAAATTAGTGCCAATCCTACTGATATTGCTACAGATTATTAAAAAAAATGTAACAAACATTGTCAAATCACGTTGACTTGGTGACAAATATGGACGAATATTATTACAAATTCTAGAGTAGAGAAGTTGTTCGTAAACCTTACTGAAGTTGGACAAAATGGAGATGAGACGGTAATTGCATAGTAATGATCTATCACCTTTTTTATAAATAGGTCACACAATAGCACGTTTCCACACGGTCAGTTTTATTGAAAGGTTGATGATAGTAGTCAAAAGTGCAGCAAAAACATACTGCAACCATGTGCGAAGAAAGTTGGGAGCAAATCATCACCAGCTGTAAATTTTTTAGAAGGAGTAGACATTGATTGGATTATTTCATCCTGAGAAACAAAAGATAACATAAAGTAGGGGCAGTAAGTTAGAGAAGTGGGATAAAGAGTGTCCTGACTAGGCACGTACACATCAGAAAAAGTACTTTTAATGATCGTAAGCGTTTCAATTCATATAAAAAGAAGGTATTTCGTACAGTCACACACTTTCATGATACTAATCCTTGATTTTTAAGCTCTTCATTATCTTATTAGTGAACCAGACAGGATAAGATGATGTGGAGCTCGTTCTAAGAGGAACATGTATGTCTAAAACTGAATAAAGTACATCATAAAAACTATTAAGAGCAGCCAGCATATCGTAACATAAAATGGGTGAGCATTTATGACATTGCATGCCGTCCATATACATAGGTACACTAAAGTCCCTGAATTAAAATCACCAAGATAAATTGTTTGTTAAGTAAGTAAGTCAGCAAGTAAATAATAATAGTTTGTTGTCTATTGTTGACAGTAGTATTTCTAATTTTCGGATTTTAGGTTCAGATATTGTAAAGTTCGTTTTTATGAAAAAAAAAGAAGAGCAGTTTGAAAATTTTTATGTTTACTTACGTCATTTTTATTACTGTTAAAATTGGGGTGGCCTCTAACGATTAACAAAATGAAAATATCACAAAAATGAACAAAAAGAAACTAGAAAACTAAAGTTTTACATATAATTAAAATCTTGGTTTAAAAAATTGTCAATAGCTCCTCTCCTAAGTGAGACACGTATGAAGTAGGAACTCTTATTTACGGGAAGCGGTTGGTAACTTTGGTGTTAATAAGTACAGTGCCAGATTTCACATCTAGACAAGAGCGTTTTGAAAATATTTGCAAAAAATTATAGTTGGGCCTTGTAGCCTTTTGAATGCTCTAGTTACAATTAGCAGCAAATTAGAAATTGAACACTCAGTGTAGAACGCTCCATAATAAATATGTAAAAAAAGCGTTTGGCTCTTAAAAAATGAAGAAATAATTTACCCCGAACGTCCATCCTTCTTCAAGTAATAAGAATCTGTACCATCGCAGCATTTGCTTACATGAATTAATTGCAAATATCCACAAAACTTTTATCAAAATAATGAAATTTATATTTAAATGTTGCTACCTAATCGGTCTATTTCCACAATGTAACGCACTTTACGAAACGCACCTTCTCAAGATAGTAAGAGCCAATACGGACAATTATGTAAATAGATGCATACCATTGGTAGGATCAACGATATCACTTTTCTTTGTCCAGGTACGAATGCATCTCGTTTCTCCTCAATCATAGAACATAAATATTCAAGCTGCGGCACCTAGGAGATGTAAGAAAAATGATAAATTGCCGAACCATAATTACCAGATACCCACATTTGTATTTCCATGCGTACCACAAGATCAAAGGAACTAAGAAGAAAAAAAACAATCAGATACAGACGAACGTGAGGGTTTCAATTCGATCGGATATAATTAGGTGTGAGATCTCGCACAAGCTCATAAGATGGAATAAATACGTAAAATCACGTCTGTTACGGCGATGAGCATGAGAAAACGATAACGATTCGAATAAATTGAATCGGATTTATCGTGTATGACTAAATTGCTTGCGATTATGTTGAAAAGCGAATCTGTCATAGATGATTTGTTTACATATTAGTATATCACACTTCGAGTTTAATAGATGTTTCAAGTTTAACACAACGTAGTCGGATTTCAAGAAACATTTTAGCTATAAATAATATCATTTTTCTCTTTCTTAAGTTGTTCATGATATTTTCTCAGCTAGAGACTTTTTTATCCTCATGAAATGGGAAGTATGTATCTAAGTCTCTTGGAATCGGATGTTTAGGAAAATTGCTAGTTGCTAAATTAAGTATTCTAGTGGGCCTCCTATTTTGACCAGTATATTAGATACCTGTGGTACTAAGTCATCAAAAAAAATCATAATTCGCGTTTGACTAAAATGGCTTTTACAAGGCTTTGAGGAATTCGTTACAGTTATTCAGAGACAGAGATAATATTGGTCGAAGAACTGGAAGTGGGCATCCATCTAAAGGTACAGCTGAGAATATCGAAGCTATTCGCCATTTTATAGGTGAAAATCCAAAAAGGTCCATTTCAGTAGTGGCTCAGCAGACAAATGTGTGCTATGGCACATGCCAACTTATTCTATCTTTCTGGATACGTAAATACACAGAACATGAGGTCATTCCCATTAGAATATCATCATTTTGTCTGTTGAAGAATAATTATATTCCGAAAAAGGTGGTGTTTAGGTTGGAATATATGAAAGAAGATTGGTGGGTCCTATTTTTGTTTTTGAAGGCACACTTACTGCTGCACGATATTATCAATGAAATACTCGTTTCATTCATAAATGAAATGGACGGTGAAGACTTACTAACTGCGTATTTTCAACAAGATGGTTCAACAGCAAACACGACCAGAAAAACATTTAAATATCTTCGATTTTTTTTGTACGGCTGTACCTCAAAAATTTCATTTCTTCAACGCCACTACGGTACCTGGAACAACTTAAAAATTGCACATCAGAAAAATGTGAAGAGATTAACAACTCACCGCAAATGTTACACAAAGTTTTTCATGGATTCCAGAGAAGAGTTGGTCCCTAAAACGTAATTGGACAACGTTTTCAACAATTTCTATCACTTCTGAGTTATAAACTTGTTTTACAATAAAAATTTCAAACAAATGTCATGTGGAAGTGTAGTACCAACCTAAAACATTTGTTTGGAATTTATAAAAAGATCACTAACCTAATGCTGGAACTCTTATAGAAAAACAATAAAGTGAATAAAGAAATTGTTGGGCATTCAATGATATAGAGAGCGTTTTTGACGACACCTCAGCCAACTCAATTAAATATGCAGCAGTAAACTTAGACATCGAACCTGCCGTCGTTAGATAGATAAAGTCAATGTCCTCAAGCAGACTCATATCAGCAAATATAAGCGACTCCACCACAAAGTTAGTACCTAGCCAAGAAGGGATGACTCCATGGAAAAATACTGTCACTTATGTAAACATACTTTTCAATAAGCTATCTTAAGTCTTGGCTTTGAGGTACATGGTCGTGAAGCATGTAAGAGCATTTGAACATCAATCCACACAAAATATCCGTAGCACCATTTATCAAAAGAAGGAAGCCATCTCTTGTGGAACCCACACTGGGAAAGACGTAGCTAGAATTCTTCATCGAAGTAAAATATCTGGGTATTTTTTAGATGAAAAAGCAATATGAGGATACTGTCACAACTTTGGCAAAGCTAGCGACTGTAGCTAGTTCTACCGTTAGTATGGTGATCAAAAAAAAAAAAAAAAATTAAACAAAAACAAAGACAAATTCTGTTGGAACATATACAGCGACTTGCTTGGGTTGGAATTACAGAAACAATTTGAACTTGTCCAACCAGGGCAATGGAGGCCCTGCTAGATCTGCTTGTTTGCACCTGCCGGTGAAGAGAGAATCGATGATGGGTGCCATTAAACTGGAATGAGACTACAGTCTTCAAATTAGGAGATTTAGAGGGCAATCTCCAGATTCTACAAACACCAAAGTTGAATTTTGACAAGTAGTTTGTCAAACTTATGAGTCCGTACGGTGCCGGTGATATACGTACGGAGCCAAAACAAATACAGGAGTCGGAATTGTCATCTACAGGCAGAGATGGAAGATTTGGCTGTCGTTAGGTACAATCCCAACAATCTTTCCACCGAAAATACTCGTTCTTTAAGAGTGTTCCCAAAAATAGCTAAAGAAACGTTTCCAAGGTGCACGCATATACATTTTATCACACAGCCAAGTTGCACTAAACTCTCTAAGGGAACGTACTTTTGATTCGAGGCTACCTTGGCACCGTCTACTCACTCTGGCATAAACTGTTACTCTATTCTGGTGATAGGTCATTCGAGGATGTGATGCGGACGAGACTGCTAATGATTTTGCGAAAGATACACCCAGTCCCGTTCCATTGGATCAGAGCTATTCTGTAGTCCTACCAAACGCCAGATAAGAGCTCATTTCTTACAGTAAGAAACCGATCAAAAAATATCATACTGGTCCAACATTCTAACACAAAGACAACAAAAAAAATCATCATTTTTACATCTGCTATGGCTAAATGCCAGTTGAACCTCAACAAAAAGATCACGGCTTTGTTCCAAGAATGCTGAAGAAGACGACAATTAATTCTGGGTAGCAAAAGTACACCAATTTAATTAAAGCTAAAAAAAGACAAACCATTATTAACCTGTTGATTTAAACCTAGAAGAAGAGCTGCGTTTGAGTACTAGATGAGCTGCTGAAATCAAGCACATATAGTTACGTAAATAATCACGTGATGTAATGTACTTACACGGGTACACGAAGATGTGTGTAAGCTAGAAGTGCTTTTTCTGTTGTCGAACACTGAAATTAATACCATGTCAATTATCACGTTACCTTGTCTCCTAATCAAGGTTATAATATAACGTGTTTAATTAACAAGGTAAATTTCACGATGAAATCCTTAAGATAAGTGATCGCCCGTAATCAATCCATCTAGGCACTAGACGAGTGGTAGCGTATTCGTTTTAATTAATTTTTTGTTTACTGTATATTACCGAGATAGCATACGAGGCGTGTTTGTGTACGTAGTACATTACATCGAAGGACTAGCAGTATGGTATACTCACAATTAGTAATAGTAGTCGTTAGCTTTCGAATATATGCGGTGCACGATAGAACTGGTATACGTTTTCAATGTTATTCACTACGAGGCATGCCTGGAATAATAAGTTTAATAAGGAATACGCCGGTAGTCGAAATTACGAAATTCCGAATTACATTACATTTTATTCGCGTTATTGTAGAAGAAGAGGCATGTTCGTGATTTTGGAATTTCCAAACAAGAAGCTTATTGCTATTCGTGCCTCATTCGTATTACATATCAATTGCTCTTTGAATCTTTAAAATTAGTGCACGAAATAATTTTTGCGAGATTATACCTACATGGTAACTGTTTGAATTCTGCTGCAATAAATCCTTACTTTTTCTGTTTTGTTTGTATTGCTTCGCGTGCATTTTCTACATTTATTGGCATTAATTCGAGGAAATAAGTCCATTATCTCTAAAGACCTTTTATTGTTCCTGAATTCAAAGGTTCTACACCATTTCGCCAAAATTTTAATATTTATTTTTAAATCGTTTTCTGGCACTAGTATAGGTATATGTAAATAGCTTTGGTCTCACCTGTATATGACGAGTTTTGATGTACGGTATATATTTTGACAATGTTTTGCTTATGATGTCATGCCGTAAAAAGTTACTGGTCAGAGTATATAAAGGCCGCATTTTGCTGTTAGAGGCCACTTAGTCCAACTCTTATTCCTTCCTTCCTGACTGCCGTAGCTGATTTAGTTGGCCAGCACATCCTGTCCGTTGGGAGAGCCGATTTAGTTGGCCCCATACAAGCCCTAACCCCGAGTACTTTGTATAGTGGGCCGATCTAGTTGCCCTCTGCGGAATCACCACCTTTCCGTTCGCAGAGTGGGCCGAGGAGTTGACCTTTGTGTTTCCCTCCGGTGAGGTGTCGAGATTTTGTTGACCCTCACACCGTTATCCCGTATATTACCTGGATACCTGGCCCGTACCTTTGCGTAAACATTGTTTGTGGTTGTATTATTGTATATAAACTTATCGCATTGCTATTCTTGTAAATATATAAAAACTATTGCCTCCAGTATTCCGTTCTGCAAACCGCCTGTTTTAGCATTTGTGCATTTTGCCACCATTTCGTTTGTCTTCTATCATCTGTGCACGAACAAGAATTTCTTTTATTTTTTTTCCTTTAAATCTGTAAATAAATGTGTATATATATTGTTGTGTGTCACTAATGACGCAAATAAAAAATATGAACAATTTAGGAAAAACCAGATTATAATGTGAATATAAATTTTTTACAATGGTTAACTAAACAGCCCTTGCCTTGTAATTTCCCAATTTAATTAAATGTTGTGGATGTTTTTGTGTTCTATGTTCTCTTGTGCGCGTTGTAATCTCCTCCCTGCCGTTTCAAATCTTGTTATTCCTCTCTCAGGTTTTCTTTAGCTGTTCACCGTTTCAATTTTGATAGTTGAAGGTCTAATGGGCATTTATAAACTTTTACTTGTTTTTTAAACGTTGTATTTTAGTTGACATACGTTTTCGTGACGTCAAAACTTGTAAACAACTGTCCCCTCCCTTTTGTTTTTCCGTTTCACCCAGGCCTACCACTCCTTAAATTGCCGAATGTACTGCTTGATATTTTTAAGATGATTTTTGTAATTTCAGCTTGAATTTTATGTTTGTTGTGCTGAAATGGATGTAATTATGTATTATGTGTGTTTGTGATGTGTTTTTACAATAAATTTTGAGGAATAACTTTTTTCACATCTGGGTTTTTTAATTTTTCCCCGTGCACGCCGTTGGCTGGAGTTATTTTTTTTTAACTAATTAATAAATATAATTATTTAATTTAATTTAATAGTTTTTTTTAAATTTTAATTTAACACTCATAACACGAGTAAGGAGATAGTATGAATAATAACAATAATTAGTGTTTAATTATTTCAATATACAGTAACATAACAATATATTTGAACCCTACCTGTTTTAGTCATGCTACTCCGTGGTTAAAAATTTATTGATTTGCAAACGGGAACAACCTGTGTTTATTAGGTAATTAATCTTCCGTGTTACAATAACAGCTTAACAACTTGCTGTCATATGACCGACTCATCGAAGTACGCCATCTAGCGAGCCCCATCGCAATTTAATTAGAGTTGAACGCGGTACAGAGGTTAGAGGATAGCGCGTGATTTTCTCAGTGGGCTGCTGTTATTTATCCATCTTCGTTTAATTATCTAATCCCGACAATCCCGAAGTACCGTTGCAATGAATTTGTTAATTGATATTTAAAAATGTCTAATTTTCTTCTGAAGCAAATATTTTCAAAAACTTACGAAAAAGTTTTATATAAAAGGACTTTGGTGGTGACTTTCAAGGTAGCAATAAAACAGATCAAACCCATGCAATCCCACCCAATTTGAAATACCTAAATTTTCATTTTTTTAAATTTATTTGGGTATTGTATTGGAACTAAACATTTGGTGCAATGTCGTCTGTAGGTCTTAATAATTATACAGCAGTATGTAGGTAGATAGATCTATGGATACTTTTATGTTACAATTAAGCATAAGAGACCCTCATTTATGTTGTCATAGCAAGAGATGCATCCACCATGGAATTCTGAACATTATGTGAACGCCTTTTTATCTAAAGAATTTGACGTGTTAGGTGCATACAATATGCACAAACAATAGTTATTCCGTTTAGCAAAATGAGGACTTATTCTTTGGATAGATGAACCAGCATACTAGCAAGTTAAATATCTGGCAGATATTTTTGACTGAAGGCTAAACTGGAACTGTCAGCTAAAGACTCAGTTCAGAAAAAATGATATCAATTACTCTTTGAGAGCAAACTTTGAGGTTAAAACCCAAAATAAGATATTGGTTATATTAAATGGTTAAAAGGCTCACTTATCCTGCTTTGGTATCGTTAAAAAGTATTTGCTATATGAATGAATACCTGTAGTCTGTTCTTCCCTTATTAAAATTGAGTTTAAACAACATATACACGATTTAGCTTATTTTACTCAAGTCATCGCTACAAAAAGCGCCAACAACAAGATTTTTACTTTTAATAAGAGAACCGTAGATGTAAGTCCTGTTTTAATTTACATTTGAATTATATAGTTTTTACTTGACTTTATATGTACAACTCAATACAAGAAAACGAAACCATCGTGCCGTTGTAAATTTTAAATGGACAAGAATACAAAAAGCAACCAACTGAATTTATATAGATCGGCTGCGTACTTCTACAACGAATTTTTTGCTTCAGATCAACTCATATACAATGTATGTATGTATGTGTACGGTCCAGGTATCAGTACACCAGAGAAAGAAGAGATTTTATCACCGCCGCGCATCCAAGGCCCACTCGAACGTCAAAAGCTTTCGATTTCCATTATCCATTGTTTTGCGCGTAGTACTACGATGCGAGTGTATGGCGTTATTCTTATGTTTTATGCCGAATCGTTTGTTCCACTTCTATTTTCTTTTTAGTTTTGTCGTCGTCTTGTTTTAGTTTTACCGCGCCGTCTGCTACGCTTTTGTTTATTAACACTTTCGCTTTTGTTCTTGGTCGACTGTAAAAATATGATTTCATAATTTTTCTGCGCCACTGAACAGCGACGTGATGAGAACTCACCGAGGGAATCGATTACAAAGTATCTATATCGTGTCCATCAAGCTTATGGCTAGTTTAAATTCTTCTATGTACATACATTGTGATATTAAATATGTTGAAATAGGGATGTACTCATTTAATGTTACTCTTGGTATTCTTGGTTTTTTATTATTTTTCTTGTAGCAGTAACTTGTAACGAAAGGGCAAGAACATTTCCGACTTTTGGCATTTATTCCTCAGAAGGCATTTTTTTTCTTGAAGATTGTTGGAGGAATATCTTCATGATATGCTATGTTGATTAATCATGGCCATCACTATTGGAGAGAAATTCGGTAATGCTCGACATCTCGCCAACTGCATGGCGACGTGTTATGGTCTGACTGCAAAACAAACAAATCAATTTTGTCATGGATTTATAATAAAAAGTGATAAACGAGTTCCAAAGGTGAGAAGTAATATAGCAAGCAAAGATTGGTTGGGCTAAGAAATGGGTGACCTAACCTAAACCTAACGAAAGATAATAAATGGATTTGAAGTAAAGCTTCTGTAAAAAAAAAGGTTTTGTTAATCATAGACAAGGACTAAATTCATTTATCTCTCCTCGTATTGAATGCTCCTTCAAACCTCAATTAAGTTCCAAAGACTAGATAGAACGACTTTTGGGTCTTCAAATCTTTTCCTAATGGTGGAGCCAACGCTTGGATGTTAAACCATCCATGTCAAATTCTATCGATTTCTGACTTTCACCCTGTGTGAGTGCATATTTGAAATAAAACTGCCGTCTCAACCAAAGAAGATTTTTCAACTATATTCTGCTGATGGAACGACCTTCTATTGCTCCTCTAGAAAATAAATCACCGCTATCCCCGCAGATAAAGAAGAACCATCAACTTTTTCTGGCTTTCTAAAAACCAACAGCCCACTAGAAAACAAAAAACATGTCCCAGTGAGTTCATGTCCCCTGATTTTTTTTTTATAATCCTTGTCGCAAAGCAGAAGAACGCTATCCTGACAAAAGTAGTGGATTCAACAATAATCACTGAGGCTAATTTAAAAGGTTCATAACATAACTTCTTTAGTAGACGTTAGCATTTGGTTAAGATTTATTTAGAGGGAATTGGCATCGTTTTTGGGCTAATTTAGGAGGAATTAGAAGCAATTTTGAAGTCAAGAAATTGGAAACATTTTTTGTCTAATCTAGGAGAGGTTGGCACAATCTTTGAAGTAAATGTAGGAGTACTTGGCATCATTTTGCATGCTAGTTTAGAATGGATTGGTACTAGATGGGAGAGGGTAATTTAGCAAGCGTTGGTATAATTTTTCAGATAAACTTAGAAGGGTTTACCATGCTTTTTGACAAATATAAACTAATTTTTTAAATGACCAGGATGATGGCGAAGAAACTCTTGAAACTGGTGATTATGCTCCTCCAGATGGTAGATAATGAACAAGCGTTAACATCATTTATTTCTTCAAAAGGCAATTAAAAAATGTTCCAATAACTTTGCGTGCTATGAACTTCTGCGTCCGAACCCAAAAGCTGCAGTAAAGGTGGCACCTTTTTTGAGCCTAATTTAAGAAGGTTTAACATTAATCTGTCGGCTAGCTTAGGAGGGGTTGAGACCATTTGTAGACCTAATGGAATATGGGTTGGTACCAGTTTTGAGGTCGATTTAATTGTGGTTGAAAAAATGTTTGAACCTAATTTAGAAGCAGTTGTCACCTGTTTCGACAAATATACAAATACTGTTTCCATGTCAGCCTGAACTTCTGTATCCTTACTCAAAAGTAGCAGCTAGGAAGCAGAGCTATAATGAAGTTTGCATCATTTTTTAGGTTAATTTAGGAGGGGTTGGCACTACTTTTTGAGATAATTTAGGAGCGGTTGGCACTACTTTCTGAGATAATTTAGGAGGGGCTGGCACTACTTTTCGAGATAATTTAGGAGGGGTTGGTACTACTTTTCGAGATAATTTAGGAGGGGTTGGCACAATTTTTTTAGGGTAACTTAGGAGGGGTTGGTATCACTTTTTGGCCAAATTAGGAGGAGTTGCTATTATTTTTAGGCGAATTTAAGAGGGGTTGGCATACATTTTTGGGCGAATTTATGATGGGTTAGTGCCACTTTAAGACTAATTAGGAAAGGCTTGGCATCTATCTTTATGTTAAGATAGAAGAAATTGTTCCAAATTTTTTTAAGCTAAGTCAGGAGAGTTAACCACTACTTTAAGAAATATACTAGTGTGATTTATGAAGGTGATTTATGTAAATTCATCTGCCAAACTAACTTTTTGATGGTAAAAATTAGCTTAACCTTGTGTAACTTATTGCTTTTACATCAAAATTTATTAATTAAATCGAACTTGATGCAGCTAACCATGCGGTAAAAACTATAGAAATATAAATTTTGTTTAGACCTCAAACACAATCCGGCACAATTAAAATTACAAATTCATTCTCTACTGCCATGGATCACGAGTCATATTCATATATTTACATAAGCACAAATACGTATTGATTATTAGTAGTTGTTTATTAATACAACCTCTATAATTTCGTAGTAACAATAAGTGTTTTAATAAACTATTTATATATTATATCCTGTTTTGATCATTGTATCAGAGCTATTTTTAAATAACGAAGTGAGAGAGGACATACTCGTCATTATATAAAATCCCTGAAGTATTAAATTTTATCGATCTCCCTTTTTTGCGCATCTTCACTCATTGTCAAGCTTCATATCTGTGTGACTAACACGGTCAAGGCGCCTGCTTATTACTTTTTATAAATCCATACTATTGTTGCAATTTTTTTCTATCCTCGAATGTAATCGTGTGTATTTTTTTTATTGCACGTTTATACTAATACTTCTTTTATAACGCGGCAACGTAAAAAAATTCCAATAGATCTATTATGGCAATGAATTGAAAGAATGAAACATAAATAGAATAGCATTTCTTATCGTTTATAGTATGTCTAGTACAGTCATACATACATATATTGAATTGTTTTAGGAACAGGGTTGATAATGGCACACTGATAAAGAATGTTAATTTTCCAATTTCATCATTATCTATATGCTGTTTTTTATTATTAATTAAGTTTTATCCGCTTCACATTAGGGAAATTAAACTGATAGCTATTTTAGCGATAAATTAAAATGATGAATTACAATCAAATCAGATACTTGTTATTTACATTTCGATATTTAACTAAATTTCATATATACAACGTATTTGTAAAAAAAATAAGTGCACAATAATTTTAATATGTACAGTAAAACCTGTGAATAGCTGTCACTAAAAAAATCAAAATTGTTGGCCGTTATTCAAAGGTGGCCGCAAAAGACAGGTGATGGATATTACTCACGCCAAATTCTAAGCAAATATTTTCACATGATAGCTATTATTTTTCTTTTAGAAATAAAATTCATTTGGACTTTATTTTAAATGATTTTATTTAAAGTTAAAATAGAGAATACAGACATATATGTACATACATAAGTGAACTAAATGTGTATACATGTTGTTTTGCGTTCATTGGTAATATATGTAAGTATAAGTATATGTTTACATAGATTGCTTTTATTTTTTGACAAAAAATGCTTCAATTTTTGTTTGTTTTAAATTTTTTAACTTAGATGTATAAATTTCACTTTCACATTGGTGTAGAATTTTTGAAATGTCTATACCATGTCACCATTATTGTTACACGGGAAGTAACTCTATATTTCTCTTAATTTTTCGCACACTTCGCCCATATTTGACACAGTTGATTTTGGATCTTCAAACTCTTCTATTTCGTTGTTATCGGAATCATCATCATTATTGCATAGTTCTTCAACAATGTCTGCTATACTAAAATCAGGATTCTCTGTAGGTTCATTATTGTCAAAGGAAGCAAAATCGCGTAAACTTGCAATTGCACTGTCGACTTTTGGAAATAGCTTAGCAATGGGTGGGTATTTCGTCCTCGAGAAACCTGTTTCCATGTGGCTGCAGTCCGAAACTTTAGAATGTGAAGTTGCATTATCCAGAAATAGAAGCACCTTTTGATTTCCTTTTTTCATTTTTATTTCAAACTAATACAGCCATTTTGTCATAAGATCTGATGTCATCCAAGCCTTTTTGTTATGTACCCAATCTAAAGGTAATTTGTCGATATGATTTCTCTTAAAACACCAAGGATTTTTACTTTTTTCAATAACTAATTCTTTGTCGCCTTCCATATTTGCGCAGAATAAAATAGTTAACCGTTGTTTTGCTAATTTTTGCAATTGCATTTATCGTATTTCAATGCAAAAGTTTTATTTGCATGGCGCGATAATACAGACCTGTTGCGTCAACATTAAATATAACCTTCGGGAAATAATCCTTTAAAATTAATGGTAATTTAGATTTCCATGCTCCTACATCTTCCAAATTTACATCACCGGACTCACCACAAATTGATTTAAAAGTGATATTGTGCCTTCGACAGAAACATTCCAACCAACCATTTGAAGCAGCAAAATTCTCAATGTTTAAATTTCTTGCTGTCTCTAGCGCCTTTTGTTTAATCAACGATCCCGATATGGGAATGATTTTATTTCTAGCCATGCAGAACCACTTATACGCAACTTGATCCACTGCTACTCCACCCGTTTTAGGGAATTTCCGTTTCTGATTCAAATTAATACCTTCTTCATGCACCTGGTGTTTTACTATCACTTTTGTTTTTAGGATATCGTTAATTTAAGTTTTTCCAACTCCGAATTTGTCGGATAACTTCCGCGAACTTAAATCTCACTTGTCACTCTCCTCGATAATATCAATTTTGCCTTTCAATGACGAACGTTTTCTTTTTAGCGACATATTCAAACACTTCACGAACACAACGATAAACTTAAACTGATCGAATGAACAGGCGTTTTCGGAAACTGCTACAATCAGCTGCTGTTGAAAATAATTCTATCGTGTTTCATTATAACTAAGAATAAACCCCTACAAATAAATTCTGTAACCTTCTTTAGACTGAACAACAAAATACGTGAGTTTTAAAATTTTCGATACGGACGACGACCGTTATTGGGAGGTAAATTTTATTTGCTTTTTGCCATAAAATATTGGGATCGTCTGGCCGTGGCGGCTTTGTAAAGGCGGCCGTTATTGCAAAGTTTGTATATATGGAAGTATTCGTATTGTAGATTTTTGTAATGTTAAATCTGGCCATTATCACAGGTGGCCGTTATATACGGGTGGCCGTTAACACAGGTTTTACTGTGTATTTTATTATTTACATTATACATATTTGCAGTGCATCAAATATGTTACCATAAAATTTGTATTTCAAAAATTTAAAATTTATGTTACATTTATAAATTACAATAGAAAGAAACAGTAGCTGGTCCATCAAACTACAATAAAGATATTATAGTTAAAATACATAAATCTACAGTTCTTCAACAGAATCACTATCACTGTCCATATCACTCTTACTTTTGTCATCATTTCCAAACAAAATAATAAATGGCTCCACCACATCATCTATTATGCCATCTAACTTGCTTATTTTGCTTTCATCTTTAATCACATGTTTTACACAATTTCTCCACGTTTCTGAGGTTATATTTGTAATAGCGGTTAACAAAAGGGCCTTGGAGCTTTTATTTTTTGCAGATACGTCATTTTTTATTTGTGTCCAAACGAATTCTATAAGATTCAATTCACAATGGTAAGGTGGTAATCTAAGTACAATTTCATTACTGTTTTGCCATTTCGTCAACTGCGTATACATTGTAACTCTTTTTGTGATGATTTATTATTTCCAACAACTCTAATCGCACCATGGAGGGATCAAACGGTATTTGTTTTTGAAGTGGCTATTCTTGCATTTCCGCATTTGTGTTAAAGTTACTGGTATTTTTTCGCGCTTTCTGCTATGGTAAGATGCATTATCGACTACAATAACACTATTATCACGTAATTTCGTCAAAATATTCTTGAACCCCTCGCTCAAAAACATTTGCATCCATTTCATCGTGGTAATCGACTGTTTTTCTTTCTTCATATAATAGTAAGCTGTCGTCAACAATTGCTTTTCCCGTACGAATGTTCACGCCGCAAAGTAGCACGTTTTTTTGGAGGCAATATTGATAGTCCACTTGTACTAGGTTGTGGATCCATTTTTACAAGCAAATTGTTTAAAATAAACTGATTCCCTTGGTTAAATGTAGTAGAAACGCAAAAAGATAACAAAATATGTATTCACTCAATCAGCTGGTCTATAATATGGCGTCGCTAGAATACCAAACTTTGGCAGTGTAAACATGATCGGCAACAAACCAATCGTAAGTCTATATTTTGGCGGGCTATTATCGATTCACTCCCCTTATTAAAAAACAGAATTGGCAGTTGCGCACTGATAAAGAAGGTAGTAAGTTCTGAGGTTAACATTAAGGCCATTGTCGTTATTACATATTGACTTTTCATTTCCCAATTTCATCATTATCTAACAGCACTTATTTCCTAGCTTCATACTCATTCATTCAGTAACCGCTTCGTATGTATGTAAGTAGACGTTGTTTAATTGAATTATGTTTACACTACCGTACTATTTGCAATATTTGTTTTCTTAAATGATTACGACGAAAATATTTTTAGATCTTCCTAATGTTTACAAGAAATATGTATGTATAATATGTGCTTACTAACTGTAGTTTTGTACGGCGAAAGAACTTAAAGGTCACAATAAGTTGTTTCAAGGTTAACATTAGTGTAAAATCTTCATCTTTAGTATCACATCATAGAAGTTGGAGATAAGATTCAAACTATATCTTCGCATCACGTATTATTACAATTTATTCTAGAATGCTACAATAGAGTGGTTACAAGAAAAATCGTGCACGATATCCAATCACGATCAATTTGTAGATTTCTATCATCGTATTAGATGAGCACGATTTTAACGCCATAAAATGTGTAGTCTAGTACGGAGTAATGTTATCAATTTCGCAAATATTACCGTAATTAATGTAATTAATCTAGAAGAAGGTACAAGTGTGTGGTTACAGGTTATATGTCTGGGGAATTGGATATTCTTTTCTGCTAGAACTAATAAAAGACTAGAACGTGTCTTGAAGTTCGTATTGGGTAACTATATACTGCAGTAATTAATTACTGTTTTGTGTGAGATTAGTCACGAACTTCTACTTACATTAGTTTTGATTAAAAGGTTTATTTCGTTTTGAAAATGTGGAGATTTGAGTGATAAAAAAGCAGTGAAAGGTATAAATAATTAAATTAATATGATTAAGACGGAAGAAGTCGTTTAAATGTTTGAATTATATTGCCTACGAATGTCAAGGCTACTTATGAAAATAATGTCAACGTTAACGCATAAAAAAGATTACACACAACCCCGAAAAGTAAATAATAAAGTAGCACACAGCAGAGCTTACAACTTTACACGCTGTATTGCAAGAACATAACCTCAACTGAATCTACTGAAACTGACAAATGTACCAACTAACACATACTTAACTACTCGGTTCACGATAACAGACGAGGCTCGTCGTAACTATGAAATCAGAACTAGCTACCTATACCAAACGAAATATTCAAAAATAAGTGTTCTTCCTATTATAGGTAAGTATAGGATTTTTTTTCTATGTAAAGGTGCCTGTCCTGAACGATGTTGCCATCTCAAATTTTTGCTGCTGTCAGTCATCTGTCATTTGTGCACTGTATGTTTTACATTTTTAGTGTCGTTTTTTTATCAGTTCCGTTGTATTATTCGTATTTCATTAAAACACCTGTTCTTTTGAGAACTAATAAACATGCCCACGCTACTAAGCATGCGATCAAAGGAGCTCGTTGCATCTTTAATCCCGTATTTCGAGAGAGAACCCGATAACAATGCCACCCTATTACCTTTAAGGGGTTATATCAGTGTTGAAGGCTGAAAAATGAAGCATTTTTTGGGATTTTTTTTTGAAAAAACTACTCGATCAAATGATTTGAAATTTTGTGTATTAATTATTATTACCATGAATTATACAAAACAATTTTTATTTTTATTTTTAATGCATTTTTTTTCGCCGTAAGAGTGGCCGCAACATGTATAAAAAAACATTCCTTGCCAGTTCCCTAACTGCCAGATGAAGCATCTGAATTCAAAAATGCAAAAAGATTAGTAAATTATAATAGAATAACTATCGCAGCATCGTAGGGAATTGAAAAATTTTGATTAGAATAAAAATGGCGACCATTTAAAAAGAAAAATCGAATTTTACACAAAAATTTTGCAGTAAATTGTTAATAAAAAAAAGTAAACAAAAAAAACGCTACGATGCGACGATAGCGATAAGTTTTCTGAAGAGAATTCTATATGAATCAAGTCAATTGGACAAGATTCGAGAGAGTTATGCTGTCAACCAGATTAAAAAATATTGTTTCGAGAAAAACGCGTTTGAAATTTCAAGAGAATAAAATTGAATGATGTACAGTGCTCGCAATATAGGTCGATACTAACCAACCGACTACTAATACACAAATATTCATGTACCTGGCTCTTCTTTACCTTTCTACCTGCTTCATATACCTGGCTTGGGGTAAACGAATAGGGGAGGGGCGCTCCGACCGTATAGAACGCTCTGGGAGCGTCGACGCTTGGCGTCAGTTTAGAATATTTCTAAGCCGAATATTGCTTTGAAAATTTGTAGGCATATTATTTAAGGCCAAAACTATATATTTAAGCAAAAAAAAATAAATCGATTTTTTTTTCAACACTGATATAACCCCTTAAATGCAGTACGAGAGGTCTTTCTCTTTCTTCTACTTCCTTCCTTAGATTTCATAATGCTGCTTATCATCATATGCAATTCTTTCAAGCTATGCTTAGACTCCAGAGCATGGTCTTTACCAAGTTTTTTGGTGTTGTTCCTTTGCTCAGCTTACGTCTTGTTCTCTCTCGCATTTCCTTCCATCGGTTGCATAAAAATATTGTGTGAGACACTGTGTCTGCTTCACCACAATATACACACCCCCTCATTCTCAGATTTACCTATTTTGTGAGCATACGTCATAAAAACCCCATGTCTAGTTAGGACTTAGGTGATGTAGTAATCGATTTCCTTGTGGTCGCATTTAAGCCATTTTGACAGGTCCAGTATCAATTCCTTCGTCCATTACCCTTTTGATGAGTTATTATTCCACCTTTCTTGTCAGAGTGGTCTATATACCTTCGGCTTTCCCAGTTTGACTTCCTTGGGTATTAGTAGCACTTTAGCTGCCTTCCATTCCACTGGGAACCTTTGTACTTTCAGGAGTCCATTCATCACTTGTAGGAGCCACTGCCCGTTCGTTTTCGCCGTTTCTTTGATGGCTTTCGGTGGCTTTCCGTCCATCCCTGGTGCTTTGCCTGTTTTGTTGTTATATGTTGCCTGTGTTAGTTCAGTTTCGGTGAATTTTGGTACGGTCGCTTAATTCCTACTGTAGTCTTTCGTTTCTGTCGTTGGCTTCAGAAACAGTTCCCTTACTACCTTTTTCTTTTCGCTGAGTGGTATATCGTATGGTACTAAATGTTTTACTCCCTTCACTACTATTCTATATCCCTCGCTCCACACATCATTGTTTAATTCGTTGCATAATTTGTGCCAGTGTTCTCTTTTTGATATTACTATTAGTTTTCGGAGCTCTTTTTTTCTTTCCTTGTAGTTTTCCTTAGCTTGAAGCTTTTTCTCATCATTTCCACACTTTTTTGTCATTTTTGTGAGGCTCCTTCAAGACATTGTGCACACCTTTCTTTTTGCGCTTATTTCCTCGCTCCACCAGTATGGCACTGTTTTTTCATCGTTTGGCCCTTCCTTGGAACTATTTATATAAGCTTCCTTGATGATATTCACAATTCACACACATTTTGTACGAACATATCTCTTTGCTTGTCCTGTTGGCTAAGTTTACCTGAGTTTAAGATTTGCATTAAAGGCGTCCCAATCCGTTTCATACTTCCTCTTCTCACTAGGGGTGTAATAGGGAAATGCGGCTGTATTTGGATATACCATGGATATATCTCAAACAAGAATTTTGAATTTTTTGAATAGGTACGTTGTTTTGTGACATCAAAACAAGGTGAAATGAAAGGGATGCAATAATTAAACTGAAACAAGACTAAAGTATCACACAACGCTGTTTTGGTTTTCTTATTAAGGTAAGTTCTATGAGGATATAAAAGTCGTAAAGCAGAGTATATACAGGCTGTCCCAAATCGAGTGGGATTGCATGGACATCTTCCT
>SMLS01068048.1:0-26031 GCA_004785975.1 Popillia japonica
AAAAACAATAATAAAATAAACCAATTTTACAAATCATGCTGATTTTATTTCTACATTTTTTAAGATTTTATTTCATTTTATAAAATCACCGACACCTCAATATATAAAAATATTTATATTATTAGCTTTATTTTTATTTACGTCTAATAACAATTGTCCTCTATTTTTATGCAGGGGTGTTCTAAATATAGGATTGGCCACTGACGTACTATAATTCTTCTAGTAATTCTAGTAAACGAATAAAATATATAAAAAAATGGTCAAATATTTTTTTCAATAATGTACAAAAAAACAAGGGATACTGAAAACAATAAAAAAAGCTTATGATCACAACTTATAAAATATAACAATTAATAAAATATATATATATATATACACACAATGCATTCACTTCTTTTTCTGTACTTATTATTTATACAGCAATACTCGCGATGGTGACACACAGGTATCGCCCGATATAAATCAATGCAATTAAAAAAATATATTATTAAATCTATTAAATCTATCATCGTTATTATTATAATATCTATATACTGATTCTCTTTTGTTCTTAGCATTTTTTGTTTCATAGTAACTCTAACTTTGATACATTTTTTATAAAATCTTTCGCATCAATAATTGTATTGATAAAATATTTTTTCAAAATTATTTCCAGTCCTTTTTGCCTCAATTTTTTTCCTATTTTACGGATGCTGTTTTAGAATTTCGAATCACTGTTGATATATTATACGTCACTAACCGATAAATTCGTAATAAACCGCGGGTTTCTTTGTATCAGCAGTCTTCTTCAACTAATTTTTGCGTATCCTTGCCCGTGTCCACTGCGGGATCCAATTCTTTATGTCGGATGTTGACTTGCGGCGATGACCGGTGCGTCACGCTAGATGGCGCCAGTATAGCGCTCGGCGGTTCCATGAAGGTGTCGCTCTTCGATTTCGTTACATCTACAGGAACCTCGTACAATGCTGCAATAGTGAAGGAGAAAGTATAGTTAAAGGTCGATCGATGTTTGCCTTGTTAGAATCGGTAAAATCTTGACTTACCTGAACTTCCGTTTCCCATGGAATCGCCGCTATTTTGTACAGCATCGTACATGGGATTGTGGAAATCGCGGTTCTTATTACTGACCGGATCTAGGCTGTAGGACACGTCCAAAGGTTCGATATTACCATCGCCGTTCTCGTTGAATGTGTTCGGTCCGAATTCGATATTCGTACCCTGCCGGAACGATACACTTTGACTACTGGCGAGACTTCCGAGTCCGGATCCTTTACCGCTATAAAAAAATATATTTTTAAAATCATTTAATTGAAGTAGGGAAGTGTGGGTCTGATGATACTCACAAAGGTCGCTTTCTTATGAAGAACCACACACCGACGGCGGAACCGAGCACCAATAGAATAACGATTATCGGCACTACGATGGCGGTCGCGTTCGAAACGCCCGCGCTCTTACTCAGACCCAATTGGATCTCGCAGAAATCGCCGTGGAAGTCCATGAGGCAATTGCATTGAAGTTCGTCCGTACCCTCCGATTCGATGCATAAACCGCCGTTTTGACATTTACACACTCTAGGCTCCGGTCGTGGACTTTCAGCGGCTGCGTCGCACGTAATGTCGGCTTTCTTGTGGTTTTGTACCGCCGAATCCGGGCAGAGACATCTATGGCCGGTTGGAACTAATACGCAGAGGTGGGAGCAGTGGTTCTTATCACAATAATTAACTAGAGAGGTGTTGTATTTAGCGTCGTGGTAGACTGTAATGTTAAAATATTAAATTAAATATTTTGAGGTTAAGATTATAGGTTACGGGATCACCTTTCACTCCTGACGGATTTAGCAGATTACTAAGAACAGTTACCGCGATTCCTCTTCCGAACTTATCCTGTCTTAACAATTCTCCAGTGTCTTTAGTCACCCAATACAGAGCGGATTCGAATACATCCAACGAAATCGGCTGTTTCAGCCCCGTACCGCTAGCTATCACTTTCCGCTGGGACCCGTCGTGCCTCATTGACTCGATCGTGTTCAATTTCGTATCCACCCAGTACAAAGTGTGATCCATGGCGTAATCTATCGTCAATCCTGTCGGGTGACGTATCACGTCGGTTATAAGAGGTTTCCGTTTCGACCCGTCCATCCACGAAACTTCGATCTTAGGCGCTGAACCGGCGTCCGTCCAGAACATCCGCCCGCGCTCGGGATCGAGAGCTAGTGATGTCGGACTCTCGAGGCCGACGGAGACTACAGCTCTTCTATATCTGCCGTCCGTTTTCGCCACCATCACGCGACCTTTCGGTTTTGACCCGGCTCGATCGATTTCCGTCCAGTAGAGGTTATCTCCGACCCAATCGAGTGCTAACGCAGTTGGTTTCGAGTTGCCCTTCATGTTCAAGTCTTGCGCGTATCCGGTCTTCACGCTGCCGTTAAGAGCGTTGATCATGTACGACCTCTTTATTGTTTTATCGTAACTATCCGCCCAAAAGATCATCTGCGTTTTGACGTTGTAGTCTAAAGCTTCTATCCTCTTCTCTCTGCTAATGACGTCATATTCATCGTGGTCGTTTAGTGAGAAAGCCCTAACTTCCGGTCCGTTAGCAAATAGGAGCAGAGTTTCTTCCTGTTTAGCTCTGCAAACTCCGGATAGCCCGTCTGATAACCGGAAGTTGTCGCGGCACGAACAACTATAGGTGCCGTTCAGATTCGTACAGATATGGGAGCAATGATGGGTACCCTCGGCGCATTCGTCGATATCCTTGCATTTCTTGCGGTTCTCTTTAGATGTTATGAAACCGGACATGCACGTGCAAATATAACTGCCTTGCGTTGTCAGATTGAGGCATTTATGTTCGCAACCGCCCCTGTTCAAGTCGCTGCAAACGTTATTGTGGTGGCAGCCTAATTCGTCCGAGCTGTCGCCGCAATCATCGGCGAAATCGCACAGTTGCGCTCTGTCTATGCATTTTTTATTGGCGCACGTGTATTCGGTGAGAGGGTTGCAAGCTTTCATATTGTTGGCGCACAAAGTCATGTTGTTCTCGTCTGAACCGTCGCCGCAATTATTGATGCCGTCGCAGAGTTGGTATCTCGGGACGCATTTGTGATTGTCGCATTGGTATCTGTAAATTTGGAAGGTGTAGTGGACGTAATAGTATCGATATATCGATATCACAACTAGGGTATCGAACACGCATTACTAGATAATGCCGGTATCGATATCTACTAATGAATATCGGGTATCGATCTTAGGGTATCGCTACCGAAAAACCGATACTAGGATACCGATACCACGATATCGATTATTAAATCTCGATACTTGCCAATATTTAACTGATGAATTGGCGACAATTACTCACCTATGTAAGGTATCACAATTAAAGTTTGTACAAATCGAAGACGATTCATCCGACCCATCAGCGCAATCATCAGTTCCATCGCAGATATCCGACGTACTAATACACAAATGATTATTACACTGGAACTTAGATTCCGGACAAAATCTTCCGCCGGGATATTTCGGCGGGCAATTCAACTCATCGGACATATCCCGACAATCCCTATCCCCGTCACAATGGAAGTACGAAGCGATACAATGGCCGGAAGCGCACTGGAACGTGTTGTTCTTACATTGGAATCCGGTACAACCCATTTCGTCGGTATTATCACCGCAATCGTTCTCGTGATCGCAACGCCATCGCATCGAAATACATTTGCCGTTGCCGCAGTGGAATTCGGATTCGGAACATTCGCGATAGCGTCCTTTACATACGGCTTCGGCTTCGTCGGAACTGTCGCCGCAATCGTCGGTGAAGTCGCACATCCATTGTTTTGGAATGCAACGGTTGTTCGAGCATTTGAAATCTGTGTCCGGGTTGCACCGCGGGCAATTCTCTGGTAGTTCGTCCGAACCGTCTCTGCAATCGTCTTTGCCGTCGCAGAAGAGCCATTTCGGTATACATCTGGAAAATATATTTCATAATAAGTTGAATTTTTGACGTTATCTGACAACTTGAAGGTACCGGCAAAATGCCGTAAATGACTTATGTGTACTGTAATGGTACCGACGCGATGTGACATGCCAGATTTGTTATAGATTATGTCAGTTGTTCAGTTTGTCAATGTGTTTGCCGTGTTGTTGGCTGCATACCTACCCTACAACTGTGGATACAAATTTAAGGGGCGGAACCGCAATAATTTTAGG
The DNA here is from genome assembly GCA_004785975.1 of Popillia japonica. NCBI lineage: Eukaryota > Metazoa > Arthropoda > Insecta > Coleoptera > Scarabaeidae > Popillia > Popillia japonica. Next base: position 4,200 of record SMLS01068048.1, read on the forward strand.
ATATCATCAAAGGCTGTGTGACGCCTGATAAATTTAATTTTACTGTTAGTTGGCGGACCTTTGTAAATCTAGACAAGGTTGAGGTACCGGCAAAACGCCGCAAATGACTCATGTATAGAGCAATAGCACCAATCCGATGTGGCAGTGCAGATTTGGTATAGATTATCTCAGTTCTTCAGTACATGTCAGTGTTTAGTTATGTTGTTGGGGCGTATCGTGCGGGAGTGAATGCAAACCTATTGGGTGAAAATACAAGCTGGTACTTTTGGATATCAGCAAAGGCTGGGCGACGCCTAATAAATTTAATTTTATTGTTAGTCGCCGAACCTTTTTGGCGAAAAAACCATAATTAAAAGCATATATAGACAATGTTGAAGGTACCGGCAAAACGCAGCAGATAATTCAGGTATTCAGAAATCGCACCGAGGCGATGTGTCAGCCTTTGGTATAGATTATATCAGCTGTTCAGTTTATGTCAGTGTTTTTGGCGTCTTGTTGGGCGCGTACCGTATGGGTGTCCATACAAAAGTATTGGGTGGAAATGCAAGGTGGTACATTTCGATATCGTCCAAGCCTGAGTGGCACCTAATAAATTTAACTGTTTGGTTAGAAGGTAGACATATTTAATGAAAGACCACCTTTAACAGTAAATCTGGACAATGTTAGAGGTACCGGCAAAACGCCCCAAATGACATACTGGGTTCTTTTTTATTATTACACATATGCACCTCCCCTATGTGTAATCATAAAAAGATAATTGTCAATCCATTAGCAGCATGGTAGGCAACCAGTCGTACATCAAAAACAACCACCTCATGTCTAGTAGCGCTCGTTTAGTAGTGCGCGAAAAAGAAGCGGTTATCAGTGCACAATAAATAACCATAACATTAAAATCAGATTGTAATATCCTTTAGCGCTTAAATTCAATAGTTTTTTAAAACACGAATTGCCTGTATGTCAAAAAAAGTATAGTTGGTAAATTCTTTAAACTAAGACACGCGTGGTTCTCATACGTCGACACATGAGTGTATGACTGGTTGCCTTCTATTCTGCCAATGCATTGACAATTATTTTCTTAATGTTACACATAGGGGGTATGTGTAACAATAAAAAAAAAAACTCGGTATATAGTGCAACGGCACCGCCGCGAGAGGGCGGGGAGGAGGGAGGGAGGGGGTTTCACTCACCTGTAATTAGCTCTTCCAGGACAACGTTGCCACCCAGTCGTACAATTCTTCTGCCTGCACATGTAAGCCGGTTCATCGGAATCATCGCCGCAATCATTATCGAAGTCGCACATCCACAATTTCTGGATGCAACGGCGGTTGTTACATTGGAATTCAGTTTCCGGATCGCACGTCCTGTTCGCGCACACCAGCGGATCTTCATCCGACGCATCTTTACAATCCGGATCACCATCACACTGCCAACTCCTTAATATGCATCGCCCGTTCGATCTACATTTAAATTCCAATTCGGGACAAGGTTGGTTGCAATTCTTCTCGTCCGAGTTGTCGCCGCAATCATCCGTACCATCGCAGATCGTCGCGGAAAGAGCGCAGTGACCGTTGTCGCACTGGAAGGTCCCCGGTCGGCAATGTCTGATTGGACAACTTGCTGGCTCGTCCGAGCGGTCTTTGCAGTCGTTTTCGCCGTCGCATCTAGTGCAAAAAGATATAAAAGTTAATAATTCTGTGACGCGCAGATTGAACGACTTACTTCCAGAACCAAGGTATGCATTTATCATCGCTTCCGCCGCACCTCCATTGTCCGCTTGTACAGTTAGCTACACACGTTTTGTTATCTCTATCTAGATAGAACTGATTCGGACAGGCGCATTTACTAGTCGTAGCGCCCTCTTCCCCGTAACCTTCGATGTTCAAATAACTCGATTCGTGCGGCGGTGCGATCAAGCACAGATGAGAGCATCCCCCATTATTGTCCCTGCACGGATTCGAATAATTCAGCTGCCTTAAGGGATGGTACACGTGTAGGTCGTAAGGTCTGTGCGTCGTGTTTCTTAGAACTTTCAGATCTTTACCCGTATATTTATTAGCACGACTTATCGCCTTCAAATTCCAATCCGACCAGTAGATGTAGTCGTCGAATAAGCTCAGGGCGAAGACGTGAGGGACCGAGCTGCCGTGCAGGACGGTGTGGCGATGCTTACCGTCGAAATCGCACGAAGCGATGTAGTCTAAATGAGCGTCCGCCCAATATAGTCGATCGGTGAAGTAATCTATCGTTAAAGCGTTCGGCCAAGCTATATCGTTTTCGTACGTTAATATTCTCGTCAAGTTAGTTCCATCCATTCCTAATTTACCAATAAAAGCTTGTAAATGCCACGAGCTAAAGAAGAGATAACCGACGCCGGGATGTACGACTAAAGCTCGAGGATCGGGAATCTTCTCGTACAACGTCTTCCGATTCGTACCGTTCAATTCCGCCACATCTAAATTCTTCGAATGCCTATCTAACCAGTAGATCTTCCTTCCGATCCAATCGATAGCGATACCTTCTAAGCCGTGGGAATCGTGACGTATAATCGGTTCTTTCTCGCCGTTACCGCCGACCGGCGCCCTGTAGATGGTTTTGGCCGTAACGTCGCAGAAGTAAATCTTCTCCTCTTGCATATCGAAATCTATCGCTACGACATTCATCAGATCTTGATGGATGACGTTGTATTGGTGGGCGTCGATCGATATATTCCGGATGTAGTACTTGTTCGTGAAAATCAACCAAGGTGTTATATTATCTTTGCGTTTACAAGTGTGTTTGTCGCTTTGTCTCTCGTAAAACTGCTCGTTACATTTGCAATAGTAACTGCCGGGGGTGTTGGCGCAGTATTGGGAGCACACTCCGGGCGTTTCTAGGCATTCGTTGATGTCCGCGCAAGCTTTACCATCGCTTAGTAACCTGAAAATTTTAAAATTAGTAAACGCTAAATTAGATGCCGAGAAGTCCGCGGTTTTAAAAACGACTACGCGCATCCCTACCGACCCATTAATCAACATCGGACAGCCAAATTTTACTTACTTGTATCCTTGATTACACTCGCAGTAAAATCCTGTAAGAGTATTAACGCACTTATGCCCGCATTGATGGATCTCCGTCTTAGCGCATTCGTCGACGTTGCAATGAGCTGGCTCGTCGGATTCGTCCGCGCAGTCGATTTCTCTATTACACACGCGTTGGGCGTCGATGCATACCCCATTATTACATTTGAACTGATCGGGGTTCGAGCAGGTATTGTTTTCTTTCTCTAAAATTACAAAAAAAAAGAAAATCGTAAATCTTTTTTTTATTCCGAAACAAGACGGGGACTTACTGCAATCAACCTCATCTGACGTATCACCGCAATCATCCTCACCATCGCACCGATACTGCTTACGGATACATTTGAAATTCTGACAGGTGAATTCGTCCTTGTTGCATTGCTTGTATTGCGTGTTGCAGTCTTTACCTTCGTCGGAACCGTCACCGCAATCGTTATCGTGATCGCACATCCATCCCTACACACAAATATTGTAATAGTAGAGGTGGTATACTTCAATAATGTTGTGGATTACCTTATTGATGCATCTTCCGTTTGCGCAGGTGAATTGATCCTCGGAGCACGGTTGCGGCGTCGAGCAATGGTGGAGGGTGGAATTCTCGTCGGCACCGTCAACGCAGTCCGGATCACCGTCGCATAGCCATTTGCGTGGTATACATTGCGCTCTACCCCACGCCTTGTTGGCTTCGCATGTGAATTCGGTTTCTTCGTCACATTTCCTATCATCTGTTGATGTAACGGAACGAGGGAGTTAATAACACGTAATATCAGATTCGAGAGATAATATTGCGACAAAATGACGTCATTTTTTTAGATGATTGAATGAAATCTGACGTCTAGAAGACGATTAATTCGGAGATCGTGATATTTTCACTTTAAAAAGACGTAAAAATGACGTCAATTTCTGACGTCGCTTAGGGATTTAGTAGGTGTATAAGATTGTAGATAAACACGTGTGTCATCCACAGTTATATGTATGTAAGAGTGCTGTAAGGTGAAAGGCGGCCGGCGTAGCAAGTGAAACAGAAAAACTGGGGTAGAATTGGGCTTTATCTGTGGGTATTAAATTACATAAAGAACCAGATAACCGATGATTTCCTCAAGATAACGTCATTTTTCAGTCGTTATACGTCATTTAGATGTTTCCACAGAATATGACGCCTAAAAGACGTCTTAATTCTGAATAATTAGGTATATTGCAGATGTCGTAAGCGATATTAACCTGACAAAAGGAAATATTAGATAGTGTTAAGCCTAGGATGTAATCCGCTGATGTTCGGAGGTCGAAAAGATGTAAAAATCACGTCAATTTGCGTCAATGTTTTTGTATATTTTGGCAGATAATCGACGGCTTCGTCAAGAATACGTCATTTTTAAGTCATTGGATAGAATATGACGTTTTAATGCAGTAGACTTATTAAGTTTAATATACTCACTACACTGATGCCTCTTATCTTCATCACTGTTATCCAAACAATCGTTATCGCCATCACAAATATATATACGCGGTATACAGTTGCCGTTATCGCAAGTGAAGAGATCACCGAAGCACGTCCGTCCCTCACTCTTGCAGTACTCTGGCGGTTCGTCAGCGCCATCACCGCAGTCGTCATCACCATCGCAATACCTACGTTTACATTGTACGTTAATTATACGTTAAATATACGTTAATTATCGGTTTAATTAACGTTTTACGAAAACTTACCACGTCGCAGGTATACATCTATGACTTGGACATCTGAAGCTATTCGGCGGACAAGTTCTTTGCTGGCAATGCAACGGATTCTCGTCGGAATTATCTCCACAATCATTATCCCCGTCGCACAACCAATACGGTTCGACGCATATGTTAGTTTTCTCGCATTTTAGGTGGTTTAACGGGCAGGTGGTGTTGTTCGGACACATCTCGTGCGTTTCATCCGACGTTATGTTATCCTTGCAGTCGTTGACGCCGTTACAAACTTGAGCTTTCGGTATGCATCTGTGGTTAGCGCAGGTGAATTCGCCGTCCGCGCACGGAGGATAATTACAGTCCTGTTCGTCGGATTCGTCTTTGCAGTCGTTTTCGTGGTCGCACTTCCACGATTTGAAGATGCATCTTCCGTTAGCGCAGCGGAATTCGTTCGGGGAGCACGAATGGAATGCTGGAATTTTATAATGATATATATAAGTTCGAATATTACTAGAAACAAAAACTTACAGCAATAATTGACATCTTCGTCGCTTCTATCGCCGCAATCGTCCTCACCGTCGCAAGCCCACATCCTCGAGATGCATTTACCATTCTTGCAGTAGAACTTGTTAAGGTCGCAATTCAAATTCTTCGAGACGCACATCCTACCCTCGTTAACCAATTTCGAATTATCGTCGCACCTGCATTCAGCCGTTCCGTTAACGCTAGGATGGCAACTCTGAGCGCACCCGCCGTTATTAATGTGGCAAGGATTGACGGTGCAAGATTGACGTTTCATGCTGAACACCTGTATATCTCTCGGGCTATCGTCTAAACGTTTCACCATTTCCATCATGTTGGCGCCCGTGTATTTCTCGGCACGGTACACCCCGCGCAATTGTAAATCCGTCCAGTAGATGTATTTTCCCAATACTGTTATTGAGAATGGATAGATGGTAGCTGCGACGAGGACTACACGATTCTGACCGTTTAGATCCGATCTTTCGATCTTCTCCCTGACGGCGTCCGTCCAATACAGCATCTGATCGTCGTAATCGAGAGCTAATCCTGACGGCTGCGCCAGGTTTTTGTCTACGATGACGCGTTTAAGCGAGCCGGCCATTGTGGTGCGGATAATTTTGCCGTGGGTGCCGAATTTACCCCAATCGGTGTAGAATAGGGTGCCGTTGCATGGATCTATAACTATAGCTCGCGGTCGTTCGACTCTTGCGATCATCACCAATTCGGTACCGTCTATATTCATCGAGTATATGCTGTGATTGGAGGAATCGGTCCAGTAGATTTTCTTCTGCGTCCAATCGTACGCTATTCCTTCGGGGTTAATGCCTTTATTTATGATGTTTTGGATGCTTCCGCTTGTCGGATTTGTGGCGGGCATCCAGGCGATTCTACTGAACGGTCTGATTTGCGTGAACAACAATTTGTTATCGGCGTAATCGAAATCGATGCCGACTACGTTAGTTAAGTTGGTGATCGGAGTGAATGGGAGATTGTTGTTTGTTGGCAGGACGTTGATGGCTCTGACTTCGGTCCGCGTGGTGAAAACTAGGTACTCATTGAGGAATTCGCATTTTCTTCCGTCAGCGGCTAGAGTTCCGGTAGCGCAATCGCATTTATAGGTGGTGCTGATAGCGTCGATCGGGTACGCGAAACAGAGCTGTTCGCAACGACCGTTGCCCAGCTTCAAGCAGGGGTTCGTCGTATCTTTCGGTTGGACGTTAATATCGAAGATGGCGATGTCCCTTAATTTCTGCAGATTCGTTCTTACTTTGACGGGCGTCGTATTGTTTTCAGCTGTTTTCGAGGCTTTAAACACGACGTTAAGGTTCCGATCGATCCAGTAAACGTCATCCACGTGGATCGCGATACCCATGGGGTTGGCTAAATTTCTCCTGATTATCTGCCTGTTACCTCCGGCGTAGGATATCTTCTGAATCACATCCAATTTGGAGTCGATCCAATATACATCGTGCGTATTCATGTCTATGGTTATCCCGCGTGGGTTGCTTATTCCTGAGGTGACTATAGGTTGCCACTGCGACCCATCCAATCTGGATTTGCCAATTCTTGGATATTGCCCATAGTCTATCCAATACAACATCCTTTTAAGAGGATTCACCGCTAACTCCCGCGGCGAATCAGTCGTGGTCTTCTTTATCACTTTCCGATGCTTCCCATCCAACCAAGCGACCTCAACGTAATTCTCATGAGGGAACACGTTCGTGAAATACAAATTCCCAGCGATCCAATCGATGGCCAACCCTCTGATACCATTGCTGCCGATGCCGTCACGTATTATCGGTTGGATGTCCGAACCGTTCGGTCGAATTCGGAAGATTCCGTTCCAAGTTCCCCGATTATACTCGACCCAGTATATCCAATTATCTGAATAGTGGATATCGACGTCTAAGATGTGGTGACCGGGTCCGGATATAGGCACCATGGCTTCGGAACTATCCTTCAAACTGAAACCACGTACTGTATCCAATTGAGCCACCACGGCGTAAGTTTTGAATTCGGCGCAACGCACTTCGTTTTCTTTCTTGAATCCGACACCGCAGGTGCATAATCTAGACCTACCTTCGGTCGGTAAACAGATCTGGTCGCAATTTCCGTTGGAGGTTAAGCAGGGATGGTCGATTAGTGGTCGTTTCTTGAATATGGTGAATGTTTTCAAGTCGGGTTCGTTCTCTAAGATCACTTTAGGATTAGCGATATCGCTTAGGTCCACCCTCATTAATTTCTCATACATCGGATCTAAGTAGAAGAGGGTGTTGTTCATGACAGCCAAAGCTCTAGCTTGTCCGATATTATTCGATTCATCCAATAGAGTTTTTCGCCCTTCACCTTCAGTCGTGATCGATATAACATGCGCCGGATATTGCGTGCTGAAATAGATAATCTTCCGATCGATATCGATAGTGATCGCGTCCGGTTTGACGTCATCGACGAGGATTTTAGGATCAGAACCGTCCATGTTCACTTTAGCCACTTTTTCCGGTACGCCGTATCCGCCCTCGTCAGTCCAATAGATTTTGCCCTCGGTAGGATCGATGCATAACGATCTCGGCCGAGCTACTGAGGTTTTGTTTCCATTGTTGGCCAATATGATGGCTCTGTGTTTGGTTTTGCCGTCGATCTTCATTACCTCTAGTGTGCTGCTGATGCGGTTACCGAAGAATAGATTTCGACCCAACCAATCGAAGGCGACCACGGAGGGAGCTCCTATTATGCCGGATTCGAGACCGGCGAATTGGGTTTTGTTTCCGCCGGTGTAGGGCATTGTCCATACGGTACACTGGAAATTGAAACTTCGTTAAATGGGAAAAAATTGTTGTAGAAATTTTTGAAAATGATATAAAAATATTTATGCCGGTGAAGTCTAGTGTCGCTGAAGAAATAAGAGGGAGGGGGAGCGTGCCAGAGGACGGTGTTGGTGAGACAACGTTAGAGTAACATGGAGTTAGAGTAACATGGAGCAGAGGGAAGATATGCATTCAGACAACTCTCTCAAATCAGCACCACCAAAACAACTGCCAAGAGAATAGCGAGGGGGAGTATCTGTCACTATTTATTTACTGAAGAAAGAAACAGAGTTGCTTGCATCATGGTATTGCATACGGAAGCAGGAATCGGGCACGTTTACAGTTCTTCATATAACAAAAGAAGGCAAATTTGCGGGACAACATCACTGGGTCCTTTGAGGCGGTATAATCAAAGAAAATGCTCACAGTTTGAAATAAAGTCTGACGGCTGCGCAATGGAAACAAAAAAATCTAATCTGAATATCGCGATAGCTCTGTTTGTGTAATTTGTGTGTGTACATGTATTCAATGGCCTTGTTAGGACACCATTTCGCTTCGTTTGTAATGCTGCACCCTCTGAGCAGTAAGAATGCGAGATTAGTAAGAAAAATGATCACCTCCTTGTAGAATGAATCCTGAACCTTACAGGATCTCTTACATTGTTGGATCGCTGCTCGATATCCACAGCTATTGACGTATCTAACTGATTTACTGTCTGGCAAATCTCGATACGTGTACACTATACCTGTAATTCCCCACGTCCACGTCATCGAACGTGTAAATGACAGAATACTGCAGGATGGTGATTGCATTTCAATCCTTAGTAGAGGGTTTCAGCCGATTCTCGTGCCTGCTAATTGACCTTGACATGTATATGCATTTGTCACGGTCAATGAGGAGGAAATATTAAATTCGACACAAAATGGCGGCTAAATTTTTGCATTAAAACCTCTAATTCTAACCTCTAATTAAGTAAATTTTATACGTACATTATCGCTATCGTTATCTTTTCCTTCGACCCATATAACAGTTGTGGTCTTCCTATCGTAATCGATCTGCAATCCATGATCGATACCGATAATCGGCGTTAAGAATCCTGTCGTTTTATCACCTGGTCGCGTTGAGACGTCCACGATTTGAGAACCTCGCATTACCATCAAGTAAGACGTCTCTTCCTCTATACAATTACCATCTGGTGTTGTGCGGTAACCTGGTTTACATTTGCAAGTATAACCTTGACTCGATGATGGGGAGAGTAAGCAGATGTGTTGGCAAGGCTGATTCTCGCACGAGTTTGCTGTGATCGGTTGCAGCGATGGATGGTTGACGTGTATACTTAAAGGTTGTGATATTAGATGTGATATTACAGTTTGATTATTGCCTGGAATAGAGAAATTTAGTACTAATACATAAATAATGATAAAAAAGATATTTTACCTTTGAATTTATGCGCTGAAAGCACTCGGTTCAATTGCCTATCGGTCCAATACAGTGTGTCTTCGAAAATGGTTAAAGAGTGCGGATGTAGAAGATAGTGGCTTCCCGCCAGGACCTGCTGCCTTCCAGTACCATTGTAATAACAGAAATCGATATAATCCAGTTTCGAATCGGCGAAATACACTCGCTGATTGGCTATATCTAGAGTTAAGCCGTTCGGCCAATAGATTTTGGTGTTGATGATCACGGAACGGTTCGTCCCGTCCATGCCGATTCTTTCTATCCGCGGATTTTCAGCCCAATCCGTCCAGAATAACCAGCGAGCTCTGCAATGAACAACAACATTCAAGCATTGCTTTTGGAAGATGAAAATACAGAAGAGTAGGTAAACAGTGTGCGTTCCAAAATGGCCATTCGACGTGGCCACGCTGTATATGCTAGCGGTCGTATGCGGTCACGCGATGACTCATCACTGTGTGCTAGTGGACAAGTTGTATAAGCTATATGCTAGGAGTGCGTCTCCTATCCGTGAGAGGGTGCTACTAGTCTCCTTTTAAAAGTTAGATGGCGCTGCACCTCTACAGGGCCATCCTTAATACCGTATCTAAACTAGGTTTTGAACTGATTGAAAACAGCTCAAAGCACCCTCAAACTTCTGCCCCAAAGAAACATAGTAATACCGATGAGGACACCAGATAACAAAGGATGACCTTGAACATCGAGAAAGAATGAAGTTTAATGAATCATCTAAAGAAGCTGGATAAAGTGGATAGAAAAGAGGTTTGAAGCTCTTCGAAAGTGGTGAGGCCAATTGAAGCATTGAGGATATTCACCAATCTCAGGAGGAGATCTTAATATTTTGACGTTTAAAGGATGAAATTTAAACGAAGCTGGTTTGGTGTTAATTGAAGAACCTTATAAAAAATTAATGGAAAAGCATAAAGCGAATGGGCATGGAAGCACTGATAAGATGTTTTAGCTTTATAGAGCTATCAGTTTTTGGATTTAGGACTACGTATTCTTTGGAAATGTCATGAACGCAAATTTACCATCAAAATACCGGTTTTGGACATTCACATTTGGAAGCTATGTATTGGATCTCAACTGAGAAATCGTCTTCAAAAGGGGAAGGAAACATTGCAAAAATGCAAGAAGTCTTACGACCGGCCAAACCGCCATTCGGAAAACTGCAGCGGAGCTGTTAACATCAAAGTAGATAAGCTACAGGGGTTCTGAACCAAGTTTGATCTTGTGTCACCTTAAAGACGGTGCCTTTCTTGGACGAAGCTAAAGGAAGGTGAGAGATCATCAACGTAAGCAAGATAGGGCGTGTACAATGCTTCGTCATCATGACGTAAGTAAGTAACACGCTTTTTTGTTGTTAGGTGGCTGCTTGACACAATGTTCACCTCGGCGAGTATTTTAAAAAATAAAAGAGGCCCTGCATGTGCTAGGGCTTAAACTGTTGATGTTCTCTAACCTTGAGCTTCAGCCAGGAGAGGCACCGTCCTCAAGGTAACATGACTAAAAGTGGGCCAGAATCCCCGTAGCTTATCTACTGACACGAAAAAATGGCAGATGAAGTAAGGGTTCCTATTTTTGGCGGTGAAGAATACTTGTCTTGAAAAAAACGTGAATAGTGCTGATTGTAAAGGTGAATAAATGCCAACAGGTAGTAACCAGGCAAGGAACAGCAACAGAAAAAGAGAACGAGAGGTGGTGCTCCATCTATTTCGAATGCATTCATCCCCATTTTTAGCCATTAACAGATTCTTTAAGATTAGAAGATGCGATCAAACTTATGAGTGCTAGTGTAATTCTTACCCTGGACTTGGATCCAGACACATTCCTCTAGGTTGCGTGATATTCTCCTTGACCAATACTATGCGATTGGAACCATTTTCTTGCGCCACCTCAATGGTATTCAATTTCGAATCCAACCAATAGATGTTTTTACCAATCCAATCATACGCCAAGCCTTCTACCAGATCTAAACCAGTAGAAATTATATCGACCGGTTCACTGCCTTTATCCAATCGAGAAATCTTCTTTAATTTCATATCAGACCAGAATATACGACCAGTATGCATGTTGGAGGTGGTAGCCACGACATTCTCGACGTTAATGGGGACCCTTTCGATGCTGTGATCGTGCAGATCAGCAATTAAAATGGAATGCCTATTGGAGACTATGAGGAATGCGTCGCTGTGATCTAAAATTTCCCCAAAAAATTAGAATTATTCTCAGTAATTACATGTTTGCAACTCACTGAACGCTTTGCAGAAATGCTTGTCAACATCTAGAGTGTAACCTCCGTTACAGCTACAATAATACGAACTCTTAGTGTTGGTACAAATTTGGGAACACAATCCAGGCGGATCGCATTCGTTAAGATCTTCGCAGGTTTGGCCATCTTCGTTGAGAACTTCCCCTTTGGGGCAAAGACAGGTTGCGCCCTAGAAAATCAAAAATTGTTATATGCCGTACAGAAGAATAATCTAATAATAATCTGGACTTACAATTGGTGTTTGCTTACAACTATTACTACATTGTCCAGATAAGTGTTCGCATTCGTTCAGATTGCAGCCTTCACCTTCATCCGCGCCGTTAGGGCAGTCCTGTTTGTCGTTGCATACGTCTGTTATATTAACGCAAACGTCACTGACTCCGGGACATTGCCATTGTCCCGAGAGGCATTTGAATGGTGGTTTCTTGCAGGCGTGCTCGTAGCTTTCGTCCGAACCGTCTAGGCAGTCTTCTTTACCGTCGCATATGTAAGCCTAAAATGTTATTAAATATTGTTAGGCAATTATGTGTTTAGATGTTCAAACTAATTCAAAAACTTTCCATTAGCTGTCAAGCTACGAATAGTTTTGACAGCTGTCACTTTTTAAACTGTCATTTTTGATCATTTGAACGATTGCAAGCTTTGACAGCTGTCAAGTTAAATCGCTAAAACTCATAATCAAGCATTTTTCACAATTTCAACAACTGCAGACGGTAAACTGCGAAACTGTCAAACTACAAAAGTCTTGATGGCGTAATATGTCATTAGGTTTACAATTTATGACATTCTAACCTACAAAAAAATGTTGCCAGTTGTCAAATAGTAACAACCTTATTTTATTGCTAGTGTTAAAATATTTCTGTTAGCTGCCAAACACGAAAAACAAGAAATTTTTACATTTTTAACGTTTGAATGGGGTTATAATTTTTCTGAAAACTGTCAAACTATGGAAGCATTTATATTTTCATAACGTCTTTCGCGAATTTCACGATTGTAGCCCACAAATTACATATGACAGTTATAAAATTAACAATTCCTTTTTAGAGCTAACAGGTGTAGCTATAAAAATATATCTGACAGTCGTAAAATTTTCCAGATAATATTTTTTCAAATTTTCCAGATTGTAAGAACACTTATTTTCCCAGATTGGACAATTGTAGTTGTTAAAATATGTATATCTGATAACTCTAAACCAACGTTTCCGATTTGACAGTTGTTAATACATCTGGCAGTAGTAAGACTATGAAGAAAACATTTTTGTCTACATTTTGTTCAAATTTGACAAGTATTAGTAAGAATGCTTCAACATTTACAACAATTTTATATATGTTCTAATGTTTGACAGCTGTGGTGTTGTCAACTCAGTTATTTTCTTTTCATAATTTCATTGCCGTCATAATCGTCAACTAATTTCTGACAGCTGTCAAATTTATGAGAATAAATCTTTAACTAAATTGCAAGAAAATCTTAGAAATGAAGTCTTTACATGTCTCTAAATGACGTCACATGACACGGATCTTTCAGTTTTCAAGCATATTTTAGCAAATTTTTAATTAATTTGCGAGAAAATTTTGGAAATACCGATTTGCAACAAATTCTTGAAAATGCAGCCATATTATGTCCTTAGATGTCCCTATAAATTTTCAAGCATATTATACCATTTTTTTTAACAAGTTTGCAAGAAAATCTTCAAAATGAAGTCCTACCATATTCATACATGTCTCTAAATGACATGAACGAATTTAAATTTAAATATTTACAGGGCATCTTTAAGTTTTCAAGCATATATTAGCAAATTTTTTAACCAACTTGCAAGAAAGTCTTGAAAATGAAGGCATATTATATCCTTACATGTCCCTAAATAATATACGCACATTTAAATTTAAATATCTGCAAGGGGTCTTTAAGTTTTCAAGTATATTTTAGCAATTTTTTAAATTAATTTGCAAGAAAATCTTAGAAATGAAGTCCTATTATATCCCTATATGGTTCTAAACGACATGAATGAATTTAAATTTAAATATCTGCAGGAGGTCGTTGATTTTTTTAAGCATATTTTAGCAAATTTTTTAATGAATTTGCAAGAAAGTATTAGAAATTAAATCCTATTATATCCTTAGATATCTCTAAATGGCATGAACGAGTTTAAATTTAGATATTTAGAGAGAATCTTTAAGTTTTCAAGCATATTTTAGCAAATTTTTTAAATTAATTTGCAAGAAAGTCGTAGAAATGAAGTCCTATTATATCCTTGCGTATCCGTAATTGACATAAACGAATTTAAATTTTAATATCTGCTGGGCGTCTTTAAGTTTTCGAGCATATTTTAGCAAATTTTATAACTAATTTGCAAGAAAATATTAAGAAATAAAGTTCGATTATATCCCTACATGTTTCTAAACCACATGAACGAATTTAAATTTAAATATATGCAGGAGGTCTTCGCTTTTTCAAGCTTATTTTAGCAAACTTTTAAACTAATTTGCTAGAAAATCTTGAAAATGAAGTCCTATTATATAATTAAGAGTCCCTAAATGATATGGACGTATTTAAATTCAAATATCTGCATGGGGTCTTTAAGTTTTCAAGCATATTTTAGCAAATTTTTAAACTACTTTTCGAGAAAATCTTGAAAATTAAGTCTAATTGTATAATTAGGGGTCCCTAAATAATATGGACGAATTTAAATTTAAATATCTGCATGGGGTCTTTAAGTTTTCAAGCATATTTTCGCAAATTTTTAAACTAATTTGCTAGAAAATCTTGAAAATGAAGTCGTATTATATAATTGAATAGATCCGGTTCTAAAATTTTGCGGTTCTGTCAAAACATATATTGCAACTGTCAAAAGAATTATTTTCTGAGTTTATAATCAAAAAATCTCTAACAGTTGCAAAATTCTGCCAAACATACAACATAAAGCCAGTCGATTGTAAACTCATTTTAACAATTTTGTGTGTTGTAACCTATTAAATATCTCTATGAAAACAGTATCCTTTTCAGATTTACCAACCGTAATTATCAAAATACATATGACAGCTGTCAACTTAGACAGACAACTTCAATTTCAAGAATCATAATAATATAAAAAAGTCTTTTGACAGCCGGCAAATTGTGCAGTTGTAGTTGTCAAAAATTCATATTGTAAAAATATGTTATTTTATCTTCAGCTGTCAAATTGCTAATTTATTACGTTTTTTACAATATTAAGAAATTTCAAACTTCCACACAATCTGTCAAATTATAACTGTCAATTTATAAAAAAAGTTTTTTTTTCTATTTTGACATTTTCGTTGAAATATAACTGTCAAATCAAAAATCACTTATGATTTTGCGTATCCTAAATTTTTTTAGTGGTGTTCAACTTAAGTGCTATAAAATTTCAAATTACCATGACAGTTCTGCCAATAGTAAAATCATAAAAACACTAATTTTTCAGTTATGACATTTAGAAATATTAAAATATACTTATGTGACAGCTATGAAATTTTAAACTTGCAGCTTTTACGACTCTATGTAAGTGTTGCGACAATAATGTTTCCTTAACAACACTTAAGATTGTCATAGCTAACAAGATTTGACGATTGTAGCTATTAGAATGCATCTGTCAAATTTCAAACTGAAAAAAAATATGTTGACATTTGTGAGTGTCTACATCTATCTGACAGCTGTCAAATTACTTATAATTAAGATATTTTTAAGTTGTGTCAATTGTAGCTATGAAAATACATCCGACAGCTGTTAAACCTCTCAAGGACTTGTTTTCTTACAGGTTTAGTAGCTGTAGGAAATTGTCAAATCGACAAAGCATCTGACAACTCTTTTGGCAGTTATTGCAATTGTCAAACAATATGTGACAGCTGTCAAATTGTAAAAATTATTTTTTTTACAGATTACAGGGTGTTAAAAAATAGTTGTTACAAAAGTTTTACCTTAAATATGCATTGCGAATTGTTGCACTTGTAGAAATTAGTTGGACAATTGATTTCGCCACAAGTGGGTGGTTCATCCGAATTATCATCACAATCGGCTGTACCGTCGCAATACCAAGCCCGCGGAATACAAATTCCTGAAGAATGGCATTGGAATTGTTTCTCAGTATTGCATTGGTTCGGTTCTAAAACAGCTGAAGCGGAAAATAAATTGTTTTAATTAATTTTTTTTTTGAGGTTAGGATTTGGGTATACTTACGACATCCTTTTTCATCGCTGCCATCATTACAGTCCGGAATACCATCGCATTTATAATTCTCCTGAATGCACTGCCTCAGATCCGTACATTTAAACTGATTGGGTAAACAAGTTACCGGCGGACAATCTTGTTCGTCGTTTTTATCGAAGCAATCATCATCACCGTCGCAAACCCAGCTCTGAGGTATACAATGACCGGTCCGCGGACAAGTATATTGGAAGTAAGCGCAGGTCACCTCCTCGCAACTGTCACCTTCGTCGGAACCATCCCCGCAATCATTTTCGGAATCGCACTTCCAACTATTCGGGATACAACGCCCGTTCGCGCAGCGGAAATGCGAATCACTACAAGTCACGTTCGGACAATTCATTTCGTCGCTGTGATCGCCACAATCATTCTCGTTATCGCATTTGAACGCTTTCGGGATACATCTCTGATTCTTGCATTGGAATTCGGTCATGCTGCACGTGGGTACTGAAATTTAGGAGGGGGTAAATCGTTTTATTTAAATTTTTGGATAAAAGGAGGCTTACGCGTGCAATTCTGTTCTTCGTCGCTGTTATCTAAGCAATCGTTATCACCGTCGCACACCCACGATTTCGAAATACATCTCTGGTTGTCGCAGGTGAAATCCCAACTGTTGGGGCAAGCTTGGATTGGCGGTTCGCTCTTCGGATCCGCGATGCAGTTCCTGCCATCTTCGCTGAGAGTTTCGCCGTAGGGACAACCGCATTTCACTGTTAAGCTTTTCGCGTTAGCCGTTGGGATTGCGAAGCAGAGTTTTTGACAGCCGCCGTTGCCGCGCCAGCAGGGGTGGTAGTCTTTCACTGCTTGCTCTTCTTTGCTGTATATCTGGATAAGAAATCGGATAAAAAATGTGATGTTTATAGCCAGGATTCAAATCTGTTTTACCTTAACTCCGTATAACCTATTAGTTTGCGGCTCCTTAATCAGGATTTCCTCTTTAGTGCCATCCCCACCCAGCTTATTCAGCTTCATTATAGCGTCCAACCTCCAATCAGTTATATACATGAACTCCTTATGTATGACGATACTAAACGGATGCTTCAACAGGCGGGAGCTGATAGTTTTGACATCACCGCCATCTAGATTCGAATGCTGGACGTGATCCAATAAAGCGTCGCACCAATACAGCCTATCCGTGCCGTAATCTATGGCCAAACCGTTAGGCCAGCCTAGAGTGAAATTTTTGAAGGTGACGATATTGGATCCGTCACTGTAAGCTCTGGATATATTAGCCGGCCTGTCCCATTCCGAGAAGAAGATGAAGCCTTTATTAGGGTGGACCACAATAGCTCTGGGGCGTTTCAGATCGTGCAGCAGCGTTCTCCTATAAGTGACGTTCCTCGTGGATAATACGTTTAATGTACCTTTCCTGCTATCAATATAATATAAATTCTTAGCCACCCAATCGACGGCCAACCCTTCGACTCCCTCGTTCTGCGATGGTAGCACAATCTCCCTGGACGACCCGTTCCTATGGATCCTATAGATGACATCCTGGAGCACATCGGAGTAATAAATATACTCATCCTGAGCGTCAAAATCTAAAGCCACGAATCTGGCTCGTTTGGAAACAACCGGAAGGATAGCGTCGCTGAAACCTTGAATGACCGGATCTAGGACTTTACCCTTGATGAATCTCTGCTGGGAATACATCAGGAAATCGTGGACTATTTCGCAAGTCATCTCGTCCGAGTTCAAACGGAACCCGATCTTACAAGCGCACCGATAACCCAACCCGGATGGGGTCCGCGTGATCACGCACATATGCTCGCATCCGCCGTTAGCGTTACCGCAAGGATTATGGAAAGCTGGCTGACTTAATCCGTGCACCGTCTTTATGGCTTTCGGCTCACGCAGATTCGGTATCCTATGCACGACATGCACGCTGGTATTTCCTTCGAATTTATCGACGGAGATCACGCTCTGACGGGTGCTGTCCGTCCAGAAAATTCGATTTTCGAAGAGGGCTAAGCGCGACGGGCTGGGTACGGGGGATCCTCTCAGCACCATCTTCCTGCTTCTACCGTCGTAGTCTACGGTTTCGATGTAATCTAGTAAGGAGTCGCACCAAAATATGCGTTTGGCTATTATATCTACAGAGATGCCGGAAGCTTTATACGTGGCCTCCGATACGATTGATCTGGTGTCTGTGCCGTCCATGTTCGCTCTTAGGATTTGTGTGGTGTCGGCTACAAATAGGTAGCCTTCCAAGGGATCCAAACCGATATCGGATGGGTTGGTTAGATTGGAGCCCAAAACGATGGCGTGGACTTTTTCTCGGAATTCGAAGATGTCGATTTTTTGCCCAACCGAGTCTGCTACGTACAATTTATCTCCAACCCAGTCCACAGCAATGGCTACCGGCGTCCAGGAGCCTCCAGGCGAGATAATCTCAATTTCGTGATTGGGAAACAGAGGATGTGGATTGTTTATCGATTGCTGAACATGAATCTGTAAAAAAAATAAATTAAAAAATAAATTCTCCTCCTCCAATCCTTTCATTTAGTCATACCCGTCTCGTTTTGATATCCGACCAGAACAATAAACCCTTCCTGTAATGGTAATCCAATCCTGTAGCGCCAGTAGTGTTGGCCACAATCCTAACATCGTCCCCTTGATAATTCATGGATACCACAGCGTTTTCGTGGGCGAAATAGATCATCATCAAGCTGGCGTTGCTCGCGATGCATCTGTTTTTCGATTGGAGGAAGTAACCTTTCGCGCAGGAGCATATGTAATCGCCTTCGGTGTTCGTGCACAATTGGTCGCAGTAACCCCATTCCGCGCATTCATTTCTATCGATGCAAGTTTTGTTATCGATGTTCAATTTTTTACCTTGAGGGCAGTAGCAAGCTCCGCCCGTTACTGAGGTCTTACAGGCGTATTCGCATCCTAACGAGAGGCATGCGGTTTTTGCTGTAAAATTTAGATATAATTAAACGGGTATAAGTGGGTATATATGGGTATAAATCCGTTAAAAAGGGTATAAACGAGTGTAAATAGGGAGGAGGTTAAACGAGTATAAATAGATAAATGGTGTTGTTAATACAAATTCTCGCTCTTGCAACATAAATTAACATAATCGGGTATAATTGGGTATACATAGAAGTGGGTATGTACGGATTGTTTCAACGTTTTAGTTTAGAGCTAACAGTATTAACCCCCTATCCTCTTGTTCGAATTCTGTTCAAAACCACGAAGATATCTAGCTGAAAGCAGTAGGGGTATAAGTGGGTATAGAGTGAGAATAGTAGCGACCTCCGTCGGTTACAGTATTTTTACAAGCGCATTCGCGTCCCAAACAGAGGCAAATTTTTTCAGTAAAATTTAGAACTAATTAAACGGGTATAAATAGATAAATGGTGTTGTTAATACACATTCTCGCTTTTGCGACATAAATTAACATAATCGGGTATAATTGGGTATACATAGAAGTGGGTATGTACGGGTTGTTTCAACGTTTTAGTTTAGAGGTAACAGTATTAACCCCCCYATCCTCTTGTTCRAATTCTGTTCAAAACCACGAAGATATCTAACTGAAAGCAGTAGGGGTATAAGTGGGTATAGGGTGAGAGTAGTAGCGACCTCCGTCGGTTACAGAACTTTTACAAGTGTATTCGTGTCCCAAAGAGAGGCAAGTTTTTGCAGTAAAATGTAGATCTATTTATTCGGGTATAAGTGGGTATAAACGAGTAAAAAATCTCTTGTTCGAGTTCTGTTCAAAACAACAGAGATACCTATCTCAAAGCGGTAGGGGTATAACTGTGAGCGGGTACAGATTGAGAGTACACGCGCATTTGCATCTCAAAGAGAGGCAAATTTTTGGAGTAAAATGTAGATCTAATTTTTCGGGTATAAATGGGTATAAACGAGTAAAAAATGGGTATAAACGGTTATAAATATGGAAATTGTATTATTAATATACATTCTGGCGATTACGACATAAATTGGTATAATCGGGTATAATTGGGTATACATACACGTGGGTATATTCAGGCCGTTCTAATTTCTTTAAAGTTCAGACTGCTGAAATGAACGGATAAAATGCGAAGCATTTATAGGCAGATCGAGCCCAAGGCAGTAAGGGTATAACTGGGTATATTCCAATTTAAATGGATATAAATGTGAGAAGGGAATGTACGAAGTTGTAAATCGGCGTAAACGATCAGTATAATGATGGAATAAGAGGTTATACATTTTTGGGTGTACAGGGTGACCCAATTTATGTAGGAATTCGAATCAATTTATGAAAACTCCCTCAGGTTCGTTTTGACTCTTGAAAAGATATGCAAATCGGTTACACTGTACATATAAGTAACTCTAAGCGAGTCTAAACGGGTATATACAGGTATAAACGTATATTTTGTTTAAAACAACTACAAGTGGGCGTAAGCGGATGTAGAAGGGTGTAGAGGGGGGTGGCACATGTAATTTTTGGATACCATTCTAGATTATGCGCCTAACTATAGATAAGTAGGTCCAGAGGTCATGGTTGGCCATTCCGCCACGTTCAATATATCAAGTAATTGACTCCAAATGATACTAGAGGCCTTAGGGGATACGAATATTTGTTTAATGCGAATAGAAGTGCGTATAAACGGGCGAAGGCGAGTGTAGAGGGGATGGCACATGTGTACGTGGCTATAAAAACTAAATACAGAAGTGCAAGTGGGCGGTATTGTATTAATGGTCAGGTGCAAGTGGAGGGGAGCAAGATTGAGTACGAGTTTTATCACTGCAAGATTTTTTCGTGCTTTTCTTGAGTTGTTGACCACCATACTAGTGAGACCTACGGCTGACTATAGACAAGTACATCCCGAGGACAAGACCGGCCATCCCGCCACACTCCATGTATCAATTGATTGACTCCAAATTTTACAAAATTTTCACCGAATATTCTTCAGGAGGAACAGGAATATGGAGATTAGGACATGAATCGAACGTGATCTACTTACAACAATTGAGGGTTTCATCACTTCCGTCGGGGCAATCGGCGTTCCCATCGCACAACTGCGACTTATCGATGCAGACATTCTTCTCACGATTGGCCACTTTCGGACACATATGTTTATTTTCCGGGCAAGGAACGCTGGTGCAATTAACTTCATCGGAACCGTCGGTGCAGTCCTTCCAACCGTCGCAGTGGTAACCTTTCGGTAGACAAACGGCGTTGGCGCACCTGAACTGCATCGCGTGGCATATCGGGAAATCTGAAAAATTATATTGAAATTGGGGGGAAAAAAATTGATGGACGTATATTTACTGCAGCCTTGCTCGTCCGATCCGTCTTCGCAGTCGTTTTTGTGGTCGCATTTCTGCGACAGATCGACGCATCGTCTGCCGTTCGCGCAACGGAATTGGTCCAGTCTGCAGGCGACGCCGGGACATCCGGTTTCGTCGCGGCCCGAACGACAATCGAGGTAACCGTTGCAATGTTTTTCTTTGGAGACGCACTGTTCGGAATGAGCCGCTTGCGATTGTGTGCCGCACCGGAAGTCGTCCGGATGGCATTTCCTGTATACTGAAATATAAATAAAATAATGTTAGTGGATGATTTAATGGAATCCCCTCTTTCCTTGCAAGATATACGAAGGTACTTGTCACGAATTAACCGACACAGAGTTTTCCCGCTGAATTGAATAGAAATAACTTCAACTGTATGCCTGACGCCGGCCGTACGTATTGTACGTATACATACATACACGCAGATCGTCAGTGTGTCGGGGAGCGTAGGGGTTGTTAACGGATTAAAGCGACGTCGGGACCGTCGAAAACACCTGTTGATTTGAGGATTGCCGGGTCGCCGGAGCTTTCCAGGTTTGTTTACGGAATCGACG